>JAXIVH010000035.1:420047-427547 GCA_036785325.1 Urophycis tenuis | reverse complement strand
AGACATGGGCTCACACACACACACACACATACACACACACATGCAGACATGGGCTCACACACACACACACACACATACACACACACATGCAGACATGGGCTCACACACACACAACACACACACACACACACACATGCAGACATGGGCTCACACACACACACACACACACACACACACATAATTCAGTGCACGTGTCACCCGTTTGCCCGGCTGTAATCTATAACAGTTGTCATCGGCGACCACATCCACCCCCTCTGCTGACTCATTCGCACGCTCTCACTGGCCGGTGGAGCGGCCGCTGATTGGACCAATTAGCTGGGCTACTGCAGCCACGGGCAGATGTCAAGATGCTAACGGCTATCGACTATTGGTCAAGTGGTTAGCATACGGACACAAGTATACAGTCTCCACCATACACACACACACACACACACACACAGTAGTGTGAGAGTAGGACACTGATAGGCAAATCAATACTTGAGCTCCTTAAGGTGAAATGGATTGGGCAGATATTTAAATATTAATAACCTTGATACAATCCCTGTGTGTTTGTGTGTGTGTGTGTGTGTGTGTGTGTGTGGATGTGTGTGTGTGTGGTGTGGAAAGGGAATGCTAAAAGATGTGTTTGAGGGTGTGTATGCTATACATCTATGCTACACATGCTATGCTATGTGTGTGTGTGTGTTACGGTGACCAGACATCCCTGGTTTCCGGGGACAGTCCCCGTATTCAGTGAGCTGTCCCCGGCTACTGCTGTCCCCGGAAATGTCCCCAGTTTTCACTGTGACTGAAAGATCCGAAATTGGAATAAAGGAAAAAAATGAGAAAACGAGGAAAATGTTGACCAAAAGACATGTAGTTGTGCACCGTAGCCTACTGCTCCCACAGCCACAGGCTAAAGCCAGCTAGAACAAGCACCGATCAGAGTAGAATGCCCCTCTAGAATGCTAGCTGCGTGGTAGAACTATCTTCTTCCCTTTGCAAGAGGCTACAGGTAGACTACCTACACGGTACTTTCGTGGCATTCATGCATCTATTCAGCCAGCTATGGTGTAAACACAGCAGGAATATCATTGATTGAATACGGCGAATATTGGCGAACCAAAGGTGTTCTTGTAAGTGTTACTGCTTATCATTGTGACTCCTTGGTGGGTCACACCCAATTTTACATGGAATTGACAGTGTCTGAAGATAAATCAGTGTATGGCATGACACGTGTCCCAAACTTATTAATGTGCTGCCCATGTATAATACATTGGGTTAGGTAAATAAGGTGTAAGGTATGTTGGCCTTCATTTGTAATGTATAATTTTGTTTTAATAATTCACATATTTCAAGTTAGGGACCATTCACAATAAGATATTGTGCAAAATTATATGGCAGGTTAGCTGCTTCCCACCCACATTTTGGGAAAACTCTTCTTCTTTCTTCTTATAGCGCTTATCCTCTAGAGGGTCGCGGGGGGGCTGGAGCCAATCCCAGCTACAACGGGCGAGCCTGGACAGGTCGCCAGCCAATCACAGGGCCAACATATAGAGACAAACAACCATTCACACTCAGTACGTTTACATGCAGCAAGAAATTCGAATTTCTAATCGTATAAGACATCGTTCGGACTTTTTAAGTGCATGTAAACACCTTAATCCGACCTACTTCGGACCTACTTCGGACATCTACACCTGGATAATTCGATCATAGTCGGACTTTTAACGGCATGTATACTCAGCAATCGGATCTGAATCGGATTTTGCATTCTGCACATGCGCAGCGCCACATAGTGTCTATGCTCATGCTCCGGATTCTCTGAACGGCATGTATACTCGGACAAGTTATCCGGTCTTACGCATGTCATTATCTGATCGATCAGAAATTCGAATTTCTTGCTGCATGTAAACGTACTGACTTACATACACACTAGAGACACCAATTAACCTAACCTAATCCCCAACCTGCATGTTTTTGGTCTGTGGGAGGAAGCCGGAGTACCCGGAGAGAACCCACGCAAGCACGGGGAGAACATGCAAACTAGGTGGATTCGAACCCAGAACCCTCTTGCTGTGAGGCGACAGTGCTAACCACTGCACCACCGTGCCGCCTAGGGAAAACTCAACCCATTTTAAAGTCTTCCCCAAATCTTGTGAAAATCAAGGAGGCCTTAGTTTAGGTGAAGTGTCTGATACATGTTTTTTTTACAGCTGATTTTAAGGATGTTCTTGATCTCAGCTAGAATTTACTACTTTTGTCAGAGAAAAAATAACATAATTGTTAATAAATTCCTTTGCCATTTTGGATAAATAGAGTGAGAGAAACAGCTTTGTGAATGTTAAGGGCAGTGTCCCCGGTTTAGTTTTTCTATGATAAAAACACTACATGTTTGGAGGTTTTTAAACCGCTGAACCGAAAATGTCCCTGGATTTTGTCTCGGAAATCTGGTCACCTTAGTGTTTGTGTGTTTGTGAATGTGCATTTGTGTGTGTATTGATGTGTGTATACGTGTGTGTGTGTATTTGTGTGTGTATATGGTGCTATGCAATCTATACATCTTCATCTTATTTTGCTCATGTATATGCGTGTATGTATATTTTTATGTGTGTTTGTGTGTGTGTGTGTGTGTTTGTGTGTATATATGTGTGTGTGTATTTGTGTGTATATATGTGTGTGTGTATTTGTGTGTGTATTTGTGTGTATATATGTGTGTGTGTATTTGTGTGTATATATGTGTGTGTGTATTTGTGTGTATATATGTGTGTGTGTATTTGTGTGTGTGCAGGCGGCCCGTCGGAGGGGAAGCTGATCGCCGGCGATGAGATCATCATGATCAACGACGAGGCCGTTAGCTCAGCTCCCAGAGAGCGAGTCATTGACCTGGTCCGGTAAGGACGCCATCTTGTTTTTCTGGTGGCCAGAGAGCCCGTCATTGACCTGGTCCGGTAAGGACGCCATCTTGTTTTTCTGGTGGCCAGAGAGCCCGTCATTGACCTGGTCCGGTAAGGACGCCATCTTGTCTTACTGGTGGCCAGAGAGCCCGTCATTGACCTGGTCCGGTAAGGACGCCATCTTGTCTTACTGGTGGCCAGAGAGCCCGTCATTGACCTGGTCCGGTAAGGACGCCATCTTGTTTTACTGGTGGCCAGAGAGCCCGTCATTGACCTGGTCCGGTAAGGACGCCATCTTGTTTTTCTGGTGGCCAGAGAGCCCGTCATTGACTTGGTCCGGTAAGGACGCCATCTTGTTTTACTGGTGGCCAGAGAGCCCGTCATTGACCTGGTCCGGTAAGGACGCCATCTTGTTTTACTGGTGGCCAGAGATCTGCTATCCTACGGACAGGTCCAAGTCCCCATCCACACTGAGTAGATGAGATGTAACCTTGTCTCAGAAAAAAGTTCTGGGCCACTTTAGAAAACCATCTGCAGAATTACAAATGCTTGGTTGTTTGATAAGTTGTGGACTTTTTGTATGATTTGTGAGGAATCTGTCAGAGCCAAATTGGTGATGAATGCTTCACGGTTCAACAGAGGTCCTGGCAGCCGTTATTGGTAAAGAAGTTGTGTAGCTTCTGACTTTCAAACGACTGGTCAAAGTATTGAAATTGTTTCAAACAAAGTGTTCTCAACCGGAAGAAAGATTACATTTCTTTCATGTAGAATCTATCTTAAAACAGAGTTAAAACGGCCGAAAGAATTATGATTATTTTCAGAAGACCACAAATTGTTTGAATTTTACTCTGAAATAATTAGCTTAGTTTTTTGGAATGCCCTTAGAAATGGATTAGCATAACATAATACATATTTGATCCCATTTCACTGTGGAAGAATATGGGCCTTCAGAATAAAAACAGAAAACCTAATTTATTTACTGTGTCAGTGCACACTGTGAAATTACACACACACCGATAGCAAACTGAATGTTACTGTCGCTGGCTTTTCTTCATAATGGAAAATTAATGACTGTGAATGCGAGTTTACTTACTTACACATGTCTAAGTAGTGTCGCCGCACACGTGTGTGGGCTCGCTTGTGTGTGTGTGTGTGTGTGTGTGTGTGTGTGTGTGTGTGTGCGTCATGTGTGTGTGTGTGTGTGTGTGTGTGTGTGTGTGTGTGTGTGTGTGTGTGTGTGTGTGTGCGTGTATGTGTGTGTGTCTGTGTGTTTGTGCGTGTATGTGTGTGTGTGCGTCATGTGTGTGTGTGTGTGTGTGCAAGTGCTCTTAGTCTTTTCCCACCTGAACTTCAACTGGAGACATCTCATTCCACTTCCATTACTAAACTAACACAACAGCAATTGTTTTCCCCCCACTTTTTTTTTTCGGGTTTCAGGAGCTGCAAGGAATCCATCATGTTGACGGTTGTCCAGCCCTATCCTGTGAGTACAAGACAGAGAGAGAGAGAAAGAGAGAGAGAGAGAGAGAGAGAGAGAGAGAGGAGGAGACAGAGAGAGAGTGAGACAGACTGTGTGTGTGTGTGTGCGTGTGTCTGTGGTTTTCAATTGTTTTGCCTCAGTTGCTCTGCCAGCCGGGTGCAGTTAACCACACCTTAACTCCACCTTAAGTCTTCCTCCGCACGGGAATGACAGGCAGGAGGAAATATGCCGAGTGTTAATTTCTGTGGATCTGATATTACGTGAGATGTGGTGGAGGGGGGAGTCTGTCTTTTCAGCAGAGCTGTTAATAACAAAACCACTCTTTGTAACAGTTCTGGGCAGAACGCCACCCGTTGATGCTCCCAGATATATGGACGCAGGATGTCCACCCATCCATGTGCTGTTCCAGTTGTGGGTCCATTACTTTCTTCAGAAAGTAATCCCCCACCGCGTTTTTTTCTCTGTGTCTTGTTTTCCTCCGGTTCCAGCCAATCGAATGGGTTCTCCGTGAAGAGCTGCAATAATCGTTGGTTAAAACTTTTCAGATTCACTCGGTAGCGATGGTTTGATGAAAGAACAATGCTCGAATAATTATTCTTGTCATGGAACGATATGTTGACAATTGTTGACGATGTTTACCATCAAAAGCGTGTTATGTGTCCTAATCCCTCACTCTCTCTCTATCTCTCTCTCACTCTCTCTCTCTCTCGCTCTCTTTCTACCCCCCTCTCTCTCCTCTGTCCCTCTCTCTACCACCCACTATCCCTCTCTCTCTTTCTCTCTCTCTCCCCCTCTGACCCTCTCTTTCTCCCCATCTCTCTCTCTGTACCTATGTCTCACTATCTCTCTCTGTCTCTCTGTCTCTCTCTCTCCCTCTCTCGGTTTCTCTCTCTTTATACCTATGTCTCTCGCTCTTGTCTAGTCCCCTAAATCAGCGTTTATCAGTGCAGCCAAGAAAGCCAAGCTCAAATCCAATCCGGTCAAAGTGCGCTTCGCAGAGGAGGTCATTATCAATGGACAGCTTCCTGTAAGTTTTCTCTCTCTCTCATCTCACTCACTCTATCTCACTCGCTCGATCCATGTATATTTCTCTCTCTCTCTCTCTCATTTCTTATCTGACACAAGCCAATCACACGCCTGCAGACACTTTCCCTCCATGTAGTCAAAGCAATATATGGTGGCCATTTGTCACATAGGAAACTGCAGTGCCAGCGGGATAGTCTAGTCCGTGGTGTGTGACAGCTAGAAGGTACTGGATTTGAGCCCCTTATGTCCTGCAAGATGTAGACTACCGGATACCTTCTTACATTTAAGTATCTATGGAAAGAATTAAGGTTAATATTTAAAGTGAAGGTCAGCAGCAAGGGTCTAAACTATGAATGCCGGTCTTGTTTCAGCTGCTAAACCCAAACTCTTCTGACCTGAGTGCTATAAGCCCTAAAGCACCACCTTGGGTGCTTGTTTGTCCAACTGTGTTTATTTGATGGAATGGTCTGACTCACTGTGTGATGTGAGTGTAAACCCTGGTGTGCCACAACTCAGTGAGATACATTTATCTGTTGTCTTCCAGAACTTAGTGAAAGACATTTATCTGGTCTGTCTTCCAGAACTCAGTGAAAGACATTTATCTGTTCTGTCTTCCAGAACTCAGTTAAAGACATTTATCTGTTCTGTCTTCCAGAACTCAGTGAAAGACATTTATCTGTTCTGTCTTCCAGAACTCAGTTAAAGACATTTATCTGTTCTGTCTTCCAGAACTCAGTGAAAGACATTTATCTGTTCTGTCTTCCAGAACTCAGTTAAAGACATTTATCTGTTCTGTCTTCCAGAACTCAGTGAAAGACATTTATCTGTTCTGTCTTCCAGAATTCAGTGAAAGACATTTATCTGTTCTGTCTTCCAGAACTCAGTGAAAGACATTTATCTGTTCTGTCTTCCAGAACTCAGTTAAAGACATTTATCTGTTCTGTCTTCCAGAACTCAGTGAAAGACATTTATCTGTTCTGTCTTCCAGAATTCAGTGAAAGACATTTATCTGTTCTGTCTTCCAGAATTCAGTGAAAGACATATATCTGCTATGCCCTTCAGAACTCAGTGAAAGACATTCATTTGTTCTGTCTTCCAGAACTAAGACCGCCCTCTGCTCTGTCTTCCAGAACTCAGTCAAAGACCGCTCTCTGCTCTGTCTTCCAGAACTCAGTCAAAGACCGCTCTCGGCTCTGTCTTCCAGAACTCAGTCAAAGACCGCTCTCTGCTCTGTCTTCCAGAACTCAGTCAAAGACCGCTCTCTGCTCTGTCTTCCAGAACTCAGTCAAAGACCGCTCTCTGCTCTGTCTTCCAGAACTCAGTCAAAGACAGCTCTCTGCTCTGTCTTCCAGAACTCAGTCAAAGACAGCTCTCTGCTCTGTCTTCCAGAACTCAGTCAAAGACCGCTCTCTGCTCTGTCTTCCAGAACTCAGTCAAAGACCGCTCTCTGCTCTGTCTTCCAGAACTCAGTCAAAGACCGCTCTCTGCTCTGTCTTCCAGAACTCAGTCAAAGACAGCTCTCTGCTCTGTCTTCCAGAACTCAGTCAAAGACCGCTCTCTGCTCTGTCTTCCAGAACTCAGTCAAAGACCGCTCTCTGCTCTGTCTTCCAGAACTCAGTCAAAGACCGCTCTCTGCTCTGTCTTCCAGAACTCAGTCAAAGACAGCTCTCTGCTCTGTCTTCCAGAACTCAGTCAAAGACCGCTCTCTGCTCTGTCTTCCAGAACTCAGTCAAAGACAGCTCTCTGCTCTGTCTTCCAGAACTCAGTCAAAGACCGCTCTCTGCTCTGTCTTCCAGAACTCAGTCAAAGACCGCTCTCTGCTCTGTCTTCCAGAACTCAGTCAAAGACAGCTCCCTGCTCTTCATGCCAAACGTCCTGAAAGTCTACCTGGAGAACGGCCAGACCAAGTCTTTCCGCTTCGACTGCAGCACCTCCATAAAGGTGTGTGTGTGTGTGTGTGTGTGTGTGTGTGTGTGTGTGTGTGTGTGTGTGTGTGTGTGTGTGTGTGTGTGTGTGTGTGTGAGAGTGTGTGTGTGAGAGAGAGAGAGTGTGTGTATGGGGCAAATGTGGGTGTTTGCGTGTGTGTGTGTGTGTGTGTTGATCTGTGAGAGACAGAGT
>JAXIVH010000035.1:365047-410047 GCA_036785325.1 Urophycis tenuis | reverse complement strand
CTGGGGGCAGGAGGAGCCCGATCCCTCCTCCGCTGCCGCCGTCCACCCGACACCAACCCCAGGACTCGCCGCGCAGTGCCAAGGTGTCCTTCATCTTTGGAGGGGCCCCTCCACAGCGCAGCGCCAGGGGGAACGCCATGGACAGCTACGACCGGCTGATGGAGAGCCCCGATGTGCCGTCGCACCCGCCGCCCTATCTGGGCCACGACGTGAGCTTCGGCTCGTCGCAGCCCTTCCACTACGGTGGCGGCGGCGGCGGCGGCGGCGTGCCGCACGTGTACAGCAACATCGGCGGCGAGGAGGGCAACGAGGAGCCACTGCTGAGGGACCTGTGCTACACCGACACCACGGACGACGCGGAGGACGACGACGACGCGTCCTGCGAGGAGGACTCCACGGGGGGCACGCCCGTGAACGACGACGCTGGGACCAGGAAGCGGGTGCCCAACTGCCTGAACCTGACCGGGGCGCAGGCGGGGCTGGCGGCGGCGGCCGGCAAGACCACCTTCCTGGCGCTGTCGGGCTCCACGGACGACATCATCGACCTGACGGCGCTGCCGCCGCCGGAGGGTGACGACGCGGTCGCCGTCGACGACGACGACGACACGCTGCTGGAGACATTGAACCTCGCCATCGCCGCGCCGCCGCCGGGGTTCCGGGACAGCTCGGACGAGGACGCGCCTCCCGAGGGCCGGCCGCTGAGCACGCCGGACAACGACGACATCCCCGTGTCGCTGATCGACGCCGTGCCGACCCGCGCCGATGGCGGGGAGGGGAGCCGGGGAGCAGCAGAGAGGAGGCTGGAGAACGCCGTCACCAGCACGCTGCAGGCCCTGGAGGCGCTTTCTGTCGCCGAGCAAAGACCGCCGCCAAGAACGCAAGCGGCCGGTAGCAACCCAGGTTAGTAGCTATTGGGAAAAGTCAACATTTCTAATGTTAGTTGTGAGCGCCCAGTTTGCTGACTTCCTGACTCGTCTTCCATTTTTCCAGGTGTAACGGCGACGCGAGTGTTCAGCCCAGAGTCCTCCTCGGACTCCGGCAATGAGACCAACTCCTCGGAGATGACGGAGATCTCCGAACTGGCCGCTGCTCATAGACTACACGAGAGCCAAATGCGTCTCCTAGTGGCCACGAGGGAGGGATACCAACCCTTACTGGAAGAGAAAACTGAGTTCCCCGTCTCACCCAGCGCTGGCATGACTTTGCAGCAGAGGCCTCGCAGTCCGTCACGCCACCACCTCCAGCCGCCGGCGGTGCCTCCGAGACGGAGCCCGCAGCCAGACACCGCCGCATCGGGGCCCGACACCTTGCAGGTGGGGGCCCAGGCAGGGAACTGCTCCTCCTCCACACTGCAGCGACCCAGCTCTATCACGCCTGGAGGAAAACACCACAAAAAATCGAGCGACTCCAGCGGCAAGTACAACACCTTCAGCACCAGGGACGGACACTGGGGCGCTCTCGGTGGCAGCATTGGCCTTCTGGAGCTCGACCGCGGCGTGGAGCAAGGGGGGAGTCACCAGAGACAGCAGAACTCATTAACGGTGGAGAGTTCTGTGGCAGACGGACTCGGCGTGAACAGCCTCCCCAGAGGCCACCGTGGTTTGCCGCGTCCTCCTCCTCCCTCCACCCCCAACCGCTTGTTGGACGTAGGCGAGTTCGGGGCAACGCACGACGTAGCCACGGCCACCGAACCAGACGAACACCTGGTGGTAGCGTCTTTGCTCTCCCCGGCCAAAAAGCCTCGGCCGGCTGGGTCCGATCACGGGCCAGATGTACCGAGCGAGCACCCTCCCGTGTCGAGGCAGCAGAGCGTGGCGCGCCTCTGTGAGTACCATCTCGCCAAAAGGATTTCCAGCCTTCAGGGGGAGGCCCATAGCTCACTGCAGGGCTCCCTGTGCTCATCCCTGGATGTCGGAGGCAGCGTGAACGGCAGTGCCGGTGGGACCCCGACAGATTCGCCTCTCGGGTCCAAACTCCAACACCAGCCACAACAACAACAACAACAACAACAACAACAACACCACCAGCGGCACCCGCTCTCCAGCTCCTCGTCTTCACTCCGCAGAGCAGTCACCTATGAGGAGAGTAAGTCCTCAGGGGTTTCCCAAGGAGTCTCCAGCCAAACCAAGGAGCTCCACCCCCACGCAGATCCAACGATGCTCCGCAAAATGTTACCTAACATCCACCCGCCCGCAGGTGGTCCCGAGCCCACACGCCCCTCCTCCTCGACCACGACTTCCAAGCATAAGGAAACCTCAGGTACCACGTCCCGAAGGTTTCACAATGATCTGCATGCTAAACAGCAGGCGTGTTTGAGGGGACTGAACCAGAAGGAGGGCAGCGAGACCTACAGGCAGCTGATTAACTACCTGACCGTCAGCCAGATGCACCAGGGGGGGAAGCTTCACAGCGCAGGCATGGGCGGGGCGGTGAAAAAAGACAGTAGACGCTACATCACCAGCAACTCCCAGCTGGTGGAGATGGTTAAGAATAGGGGGAACAACACCATAGCCAGGTGCCCATGTAATGCCTCCTCCGCCTCCTCGGTGTCCTCCCCCTTCATCAGCCCCAATTCAGTGAACCCCAACGCGGCACCCATGCTGCAGGCCAATAAGATCCCCCGGCCATATCACTCAGCCACGCTCCCCACCAAGCTCTTCAGGAGCCCCGATATGCATGCACAGAGGCCAAGGAACAGTGTAGAATTCAGAAACCCCGACATAGAGAGGAGAAGCTCCCTCTCCGGCCTGGAGGGGGAACTGGAGCTGGCGCCCATGGACCCAGAACGGTCTATTTCCCAGTGTGATAGAGAGAGCGGCAGTGGCCGGGGCTGCGGGCGCGAAGGTGGGAGCGCTGCCAACCGCCCACCGTCTCGGTCCAGGAGCCAGCCTAGCGGCGGCTCCGAAGACGGGTTCAAGTCCGACGTCAGGGCAAAGCATGCGGTGCGCCAAGCGTCACATCCTTCACCTAATGATACTCTGTGTTTCTCTGCTGCCCCCAGTTTAGCTGGCCAACGAGTGGAGCTCAGTACCATTCCACTCGGGGGAAGGGGAGACCACCCTTCAGCATTCACTCGACAGGCGTCCGCTGGCCCCAGGGGTTGCGTCATATCCCCAAGCACTATCCAGCTTTCTATACCGCCACCACCGCCACCGCCCCCTGCCACTTCACCACAGCCCATGAAGGCCAACAACTGCAACACAAGCAGCCTGCCAAGGCAGGATTCCCTGAATCCCATGCAGTACTGGCCCAGCCAGAACCACATTCAGCCCATCCCTCTCACCCGGCAACAGACGGATCCCTTCCAGAACAGCCTCCAGCGAGGCCGGGAGCTCCAACGCAGTTCCAGTAACATGATGGCCGGCTCTGGCAGCGTGGATGCTCTGTTTGAGAAGCCAGTCCGCAGCCGCAGTCAGCAGCCCCTGGTGGAGGGCAAAGGCCCCCACCGAAGGCCCACGAGAAAGCGGCTCTCCAAAAGCTACTCCCAGGGGTCCGTGTGCTCCCAGACCACCTGCTGGTCCACGGGCAGCAGGGGCAGCAGTAGCAGACGGGCATCTGTGGCGTTTCCCTTGCAGAAGGACGGCAAACACCTGAAGGGCTCCCAGAAGCTGGACGCCAGCCCCTGGAGATGCAACGGACCGTTCAGTTACTGCTTCTTCAAGAGGAAGAGTGAGGGGGAGGAGGACGAAGTCGAATGGGAGGGACAGAGGCAAAGCCGCAACGCCGGCCGTTACGACATAATGGGTGGCAGCGCGGGGGCCAACATGATGTATTGCAGCTCCGGCCTGGACACCACAGGTGAGCAGCTGTACGGCGAAGTCCTCAACAACATGAGCTTCAGCGACCGCCTGGCGCGCATCAACACGCTCAAGGACCGCATGTACGTCTTCCCCGGGGGATTCTCGGACGTGCGGCGCGACGCCAGCGAGCTAATCGCCCTGGTGCGGTCCAGCGTGGGACGCGGGGACAGAGGCCCCCAGATGCCCCCCATCCAGGACCTGTCCCAGTACAAGCAGCTGCTCTCCGTCGAGTCCAAGGAGCTGGGTCGGGCGTGCCGCCGCATGGCCCAGGCCCACGGCAGCCCCGAGGAGATGCTCCTGGCCGTCACCTGCAGCTTCCAGGTGCTGTGCTGCCTGTGCGAGGCCTGCATGTGTCTGGTGCGGGGCGTCGGGGCGGCCGCGGCCCACCAGCAGCGGGAGGTGGTCGCCAAGGTGGACGAGGTGGTCATGAACTACATCTGCCTGCTGAAGGCGGCCGAGACGGCGACGGTGGCGGCGCCGGGCGAGCACAGCGTCAAAGCCCTTGTGCGGCACTCCAGCACTATGACGGCCATCGCCAACGCCCTCACCCGCTCCCTTAAGACGCTGCTCAGCAAGTGACGGGGGCCACGGGCGCCAACCGCGACGCAAAAGCCGCTCCCAAAGTCACGCGCTCCCTTGCGACAGGGGTGTGGTCGGCGTTCCGGCGTGCGCCGAAACACAACCCACGTTTGGGGGAAAAGAGCAAAAAAAAAAGCGTGGCAAGGTGAAGTTTACCGTGTGTCAGAAAATGAGGAGCGATGCGCGTTTTAAGACTTGTGTTGATGTTCCCAGCCGTCAAGAGCGATGGTCTGAGGCATACTTAAGCTGATTATTACTTGCTATATCTGCTGATAATATCAATGTCAAGTACATTTGCAAAGCCATATTGTAACAGAACCTTTGTAATATGATGCTGTATGTACCTAATGGGTTTCCTTTTACTTGTTCATAACAAAGAATATCAAAATAAATGTATAAAATGTATATAGATACAATATGAATATATATATAAATATATATATTTAATTTGTTGTAGAGATATAAAGAAGCCATTGACTATCGTAGTTTATTTACGCTGTGTGTGTCATTGGACGGCTGGAGTGGAGTCACTTTCATTTCAACAATTTCATGAAGTGCAATTTCACTGTAATTCGACTGTCCAACCTGACCGCTGTGACGTTTCCACTTTGTCACAATAGGGAAAGAGGAGCTTAATGGTTTTGGCTAAATGCTTTATTCTATCGATTGTATTGTAACATCAACAGATTTTAACCCCAGTTAAAGCAAGTCCGTGGGTCGACCAAGTTAAAAAAAAAAAAGCTTTACTGTGTGAAAGGACATTTTAAATGCACTGCTCAATCTTGATATTGCTTACTATCGTGGTATTACAAAATATTAAAAAAAAAATTGAAATAATAAAGCTTGTTTTAGCGATATGTAGACTATATCATATGTATTAAATACCCTAGTAATTTGAAACACTTTAAAATTAAAATAACACACTGGGATATCTGTAAATTGTGGTTTGCCTGTCTTCAAACCAGTTCAAACAAGAATCTGTGCACAAATTCATCATTGTGCATCCAAAAGGGGGGTTAGCATTTGCTGTCCATTAGCCACTTCCATTGACTTGCAGACACCAGTAGCCTAGCTACTGCTTTTGTGAGCTAGGCTACTGGTGTCTATGATGCACCCCTGATCAGCTGCTTCTGACTGTGGAGTCTACACAGAAGGTAGCCTGCTTGTGGCTCATCAGCCACAAGCAGGCTACCTAATAGCGCATAATAGCGCAATAGCGCATAGCCTAATAGCGCATTTTCTGTGTGTTCGTAGACACGATCATCTACGATCTTGTGCTGTTACTTGTACTCGTTTTGAATACGTGACGGTTGGTAAAGGGTTGGAAACCTCGCCGCACCTGTGCAGGAGCTAGGCCACTGTATCTCAGCGAGTCGATGGATGCGGCTAACAGAAAACAAATACTAGCCTTGCAAATTGTGGAATCAAACAATCTGTATCTGAGTAAGACAGACAAATGCCAATTTACTAATTTTATTGACGTATCTCTTTAAGCACTGTTTTCATTAAGGCGAATAACTTGTTATTATTACTGTTATTTTCACAAGTTATGTGCTTTCAAATATGTATTATTTCACATGCATTAAGACATACTAATGTCTTGAAAATGACATAAAACTCCCATTGTTTTCAATAAACTATTAAACCATTTTACAAAAATGTGTGTGGAACACCCTTTCTTTGTATCCTATGCTAGGATATGTTAATATATTAATATATTAAGATATACTAATTAATATTAACGTAATATTAATTTAACGTGTTGTTTAATGTGTAGACAACAATGAGATAAGCATTAAGATGTGATTAAAAAATAAATTAGGATGAAATTAATCAAAATACTTAGATTATTTGTTGTGCATCACATCTAAATTGGTAAAGGGGGCATTTAGCAGATGCTTTTATCCAAAGTGACTTACAATCAGTACATTTGTGGGGTTCGGCAAGTTGGAGGAGGGGGATCAAGGGGATCGAACCGCCGACCCTATGGTTAGTGGACAACCCGTTCTGTACACCCACTCTACCCACTGAGCTAGTAGTATGGTAAAATGGTCTTTTGGTGTAGACCTCAAGATTTGTTGGAAGTTATATCTGAGTCCCAAATCAACTGTAACTGTGTGTGTGTGGGAGGGGGGGGGGGGGGGGGGGGGGGGGCGGCGGGAAGGGGTGCTGTACAGGAAGGCCTTGTGCGACCAAAAAGCTGCCACCATTTGGGCTCAATGGAGGAAATCAATGAAAAGCCAAGCCATTGAAATAATTGTTAATTCATGGGTGTCAATTAACAATTAAGGTTTGGCATGCGCTCTGCGACTGACTCAAAATGCCCTCGCGACCCACTTATTGGTTCGCATCCCACCAGTTGAGAATCCCATAGCTGAACGCTTTTCCCCGGAGAGTATAGTGTAGTAGTAGTAGTAGTAGTAGTAGTAGCAGTTGTAGTGTAGTAGTAGTAGTAGTAGTGGTAGTAGTAGCAGCAGTAGTAGTAGTAGTAGTAGTAGTAGTAGTAGTAGTAGTAGTAGTAGTAGTAGTAGTAGTAGTAGTAGTAGTAGTAGTAGTAGTAGCAGCAGCAGCAGTAGTAGTAGTAGTAGTAGTAGTAGTAGTAGTAGTAGTAGTAGTAGTAACAGTAGCAGTAGTGGTAGTGGTGGTGTTAGTAGTAGTAGTAGTAGTAGTAGTAGTAGTAACAGTAGCAGTAGTGGTAGTGGTGGTGTTAGTAGTAGTAGTAGTAACAGTAGCAGTAGTGGTAGTGGTAATTGTAGTAGTGGTATCCGATAGACACAGAGTACACAGTAGAGTAGAGTACACAGCATCGTCTCGAAAGCGGACTGTGTGACTTTGAAAGACTGTGTGACACTAAAGCGCTGACATGACATGATGACCTAGTTAATAACATTGTTGACATGGCGCTAAAGTGCATACATATTTTCGGGGATAATGACCTTGTTATGTTGGTGCGCTGTTTGGAAAAAAAGCAAGAAGGTACACTGAATGGAAAAGGGAGCTTAGCCCAAAAAGATCAACATTTAATATTCATTTGTTAACAATAAGCAAACAGGCACAGGATTCACTCCACAGATACAGGAGTGAATAAGCTGCTGGAGCACCCGCTCTGAACGTCAAATATCGCCGGAGACGGCGGTCGCACCCCCCTCGTACCCCCCTCTCCGTCTGCAGACCACTTGGAAGGGTACTTTCTCCATCAGTGACTGACACTAAAGCACAACACGTCGCTATTCGACGTTCTGGGAGTGAGACTGTTGCACAGTTCCACAGAGAGCAATACACTTGATGCAGCTTTCTCAGAAGTGCGCGCCAAGTACTGTTGGCAGGCGCCCTTTATGTGTTAAGGTAAACAACCCGAGAGTACATATGGTGGACGTCTGGTGCTCTCAGCCTCGACCTTGAAGAGATAGTGAAATACAACTTGACCCAGAGGTTAGACACCACTCTCCTGCCCCGCGTCCCATTCCACCAGACTGAGAGTCTGTTTGCTCCCGAGGCCTCAGGACAGCTACAGAGACCCTAGATCTTCTGTGAACCAAACAGCTCAGGGCACGGGTTCGAGGCCCGCATCGCTGGCAACCGTCACTAGTGGCGTTTACGTTCTCAATGGTATTGGGGAGTATCGGTGAAGCAAAGGCCGACCATTAGCTGCTAAAATGCCACTACAAAGCAGCAAACAGGTATTTGAAGCTGCTGGTGCCTCTTGAGTCCTGCAAACCTCAAGGTGTAGGATCCTCCGGAGGGTTGCAGTTGTGCATAAACCTACTATTCGGCCAACCCTGACCACTGCTCACAAGCAGAAACGGTTGCAGTGGGCCCAGAAATACAACGAACTGAAGTTACGAACTGATGAAGCCGCTTGGATAAGAGGCGAAACGTCTTCACAGACAAATCTAAGTCCAGTTGCGTTCGATTGAACTGTTGGCCGGATTAAACATGACCTGGATGAATGAGAACATTCATAGACTTGCCCAGAAATACATGAACACTAATTTTCAAACTGTCTTCTTTACTGATGAGTGCTGTGCAACACTGGATGGTCCTGATGGTTGGAGTACTGGAATGTTTTGAAACTCGGCTATGCATAACCTTGGAGCAATGTGTTTTTTTTTTTTTTAATTTTTTGAAAGAAATACTGTTAACATTAGGTTTGTTCAATAAAATTAGTTGATTAATTATTTGTACCCAAATGGTTGCTTACTTTAAAATCATACTGACTGTTATTTGCATCAACTATTTAGGAAAATCTGAGAAAAATATAATTTGAGTGCGGTGAAGGCGGAGATCATGCACAAAGTATAAGTTCACAGAAGGGTCTGTGAAATAAATTGGAAATAAATTATGTCGTATATCAAAGTTATCGTGTGGTTTGAGCAAAATGTACAAATAAGAAGGGATAGGCCTACTTGTAGGCCAATTCAACACACAGCAATGCATTACACTATAAAACTACACGATAAGTAGTATTATAATGCTCACTCAGTACTTAATGAGCTATTTATGTTGTTTTCCTTATTATTTTCAAATCTCGTTCTCAACACTGGTGGCACTAAAATTAAAAAGGTTTGGCAGGTGATTGTCAATCATAAGGCCAGGATGTAACATGCAGTGGTTGGACCAAATTGCAGCACACAGAAAGGCGAGTATAACTGGAAATGACTGTTGCACTTGTCACACATAATAATCAGAGCAGGCAAGCAGCACAGGATAATGGGGCAGTCAGAAACCAGGGAGGGAGAGACGAAGCTCGCGGTCAGGGACAGAAGGCTGAGGTGATATCCGGGAAGGCGACAAGACGAGAGCAATCTGAAGAGTCTTACATGAATGAAGGACACTCTGGCAACCAGACAGGTGAAGATGAGGAGGGGGCAGGTGTTGAGCTACTGAGAGCTGGGATGACTGAGGTGACGTGAAGGCAGACTGTAACACAGGACACTTCACTAGACAGACAGACAGACAGATATAGATAGATAGATAGGCAGATAGATAGATAGATAGATAGATAGATAGATAGATAGATAGATAGATAGATAGATAGATAGATAGATAGATAGATAGATAGATAGATAAACACATTATTGATTTCCTTGGGGAAATTTGGGGTCCAAGTAGCTAAAAGACATAGAGAATCACACATAACATACAAACATACACATACAACCTAAGCAGGATAAATAAGGATAAAGATATAAAGTGAATAATTTAGTCAAAGCTGGGGGAGGGAAGGGTTGTGCATAAGGGCTAACATAGCCAGTAAATATTGTAAATGGTGAGGTAAAAGGAGTGGTGGAGAGGGAGGAGACTATGCAGAGAAGTATCTCTTTTTTACTTTTATTGACAGAGTGTACAGTTGCATAGCGCTGGGGACAAATGATTTACTCAGTCAGATTTGAATGCCACTGAGTGTAGTCTCCAGCTGATCGAGCACTTCCGCTGAATGATGGTGCTGTAAAGTGGATGAACTTCATTGTCCATAATGGTGAGCTGTTTGCTCAGGGTCCTTTGGTCTGATGCTGCTTCGGTGCAGTCCAGTTCGGCGCCCAAAAAACTAATGTACCCCCTTAAAAGGCCTTGAACTTGAGTTAGGAAGTATGTTTGTGTGTTAAGAAGCTCCCCCTCGCCCATGACCTCCGAGAACACAAGGTTCCTGTAAGCAAAAAAAAACGCCAAATCCCGTTATCTCCGAAACCAGCCAAAAGGGAGGGGAGCCAGGCGTCAACAGCCAAGGTTAGCAAGCCCAGCTGCACGCGGTGGGGCTGTACAGACGGAGATGACCGGGAGTACCTCTTCACTTCAGACCTTGGCAACAGGCGAAGCTACGTGCAGAATCAGCGTTGTTAGGGACATAGGATACCGCTGTATTGTTCCCGCTTTCTAATCTACTCCGTTAAAGAATAAAAAAACACTAGTCACACTGTTAAACCTATTCATCGGTTTTCTGGTCTGGTTATTGGCCTACGTATTTTTTTACTCAACACCTGCCTCTCCGGTCGACAGGTGTCGTGCCAAAGAGTGATTGTCTGCCAGAATCTGATCGCTGGCCGCGGGAGCGCGCACAGCTGCCCGCTGAGCGGTAGCGCAAAAACATATGCTTTTCTCTCGATTAAACGGTCATAATATGCGGATACACACAACTGTATTATAATGTAATTATAGCCAAGTCATGTGTCTTCGAAAGTTTAACTTTTGTTGTTACGTAATTATTACAACTGTGGCCAAAATAAGTGGTTTGTAGCTAAATCAGCCATGGCAATTACGGGATAGACACGTCTATGTGCTTGGTATATCTGATGACTTTGTTTAGCCCTGTCTTTGGAAATTAGACAATAATGAATATGATTTATTGGTGGGTTTTCAATGAAGATATGATAACATTTGCAATGATCCTCGTGACTCTGGGCCCTAGCATTTGCTTCCCATGTTTGGATGTGTTTTGCAGTTGAAGGCATAGTATGGTTAGATGCATATAGATATATAGAGAGGTTATTTCTGCCTAAATATTACTTGATCTGCATCCCTCTTCTTAGTGCCCCCCCCCCCCCCCCCCCCCCCACCTAACTCGACTCCCCACACACACACACACACACACACACACACACACACACACACACACACACACACACACACACACACACACACACACACACACACACACTTAATACTTTTTTTTTCTTTTTCTTTAAAAAAAACACTTCAACATGCCTTTTGCAATCATTTAAACCACCATAGAAAATGTCACTGTTTCAAACAGTGCGGCGAGCCAGACTATCATTATTTCGGACTGAAATTATACAGGAATAAACCTGTCTACAGTCTGAAGTAAAATAAGTTTTATATTTTTCGCTTTTGAGGGCGCTCTGCATTCGCCATGACTCTTCAGCTCTGGGAGACAGACTACATTGTTCCTGAGCGCGCGATACAATCGAGTGGAATACTTAGTAATATAATTAGTTAAACCGCGACTCAATTGGTCAGCTGTCAGTAAGAGCGGCCGATCACACACTGGGCTCCTTTCACAACGCGGGCAGCACACTCTGTCACACACGCAGCGCGTATTTAAGTGCCCTCTTGCGCTACACGGTCAGTCCTTGCGCGTTCTCTTTCTCGCTGGCTTGGTGGGATTTCCGGGAGATTGTGCATGATTTGCTTGCATCAGGGCGACGCTATAAATTTGCGGGAGTCGGGAGACTTGGGATGTCTGCGCATCAGTGTTGGCTGACCAGTCGAGTTTATTGTCCACAGACGGTATCAGGTTATCACATCAAAATATGTGATTCACGAGTGTCCATTATTTATTTATTTATTTAATTAGCTCTGTGTGTGTGTGTGCGCGCGTGTGTGCACTTCTATACTGTACTGCTGTCACTGTCCTGTAGTGTACGTCGTAAGTTGTTAACTTGCCAAGAGCTTGACTTTGTGCGCAAGCGCGTGTAGTTTTGAGAGGGGCACAAAGGTGATTTGCATATTGGGCGCCGCCAGGGTTGACGCGCGCGCACTGCCCCAGCAGTTGACCAATTAGAACAATAGATCAAACAAACCACGCCCGCGCGGCAACTGTTGTGGGTCTGTAAGAGCGCCGCGTTCAGAAGTACTTGTGTAGTAGTGGCGCTCGCGAAAACAAAGTTGGTGCCTTCCAGTGTACTCCCGCGCGCTTTAGTATTTTTTCTAAATATATGTTTATAGTTGATTTAATTCTGTTTAGAATTGATTCCGGACGAAATCGCAGATGACACATATTATCAGAAGCTTGTCAACGTTTATCTCCCAGCCACGTTAGCGAGGGAAGGCTAACGAGCGTCAAAGGAATAGGGGATATTGTTGCTTTTACTCGATTATCGGTGACGTATTACTATCCTCGATAGTCCATCAAGCAGCAGAACTTTAAAGGACACTGAATGAGGTGTACAATGGCAGGGCAACAGTTCCATCCACGTCCTGCTTTGGTCGAGATTCCTACTCCCCAGCCTAAGACTTTTGGTAAGGTCCAGATTTGGTTCTTTAGTTTGAATGCAAATACAACAATGGCGGACTTCGACATCTGTTTATACCTCCGTCTTCACATATGCTTGGATGCTTGTTATCCCACTTTATAATTATTCTCGCGACTTTTTACTGCAATTAATTCCCGCCGTACCATTGGATCACATGATACAGATCTAACGTCATTACAAAGGTCTCGTTAATTGTAGGTGTGCTATCTACTTTTCAGATATGAAACCTTTATAAGTTTTGAGCTATTTGTAATTAAAAAAGCATGACATTCCCTGTATAGATAGCCTACAACTAACTGACCAGTTGAGAACGATTAAGCATCATTGGCATCATCATTGACACACGCTACAGCTGTGAACCTTTTCACTATCCTCTGCTCAATTCACTGCCGTGCAATTGATTCGCTCGTCAAACTGCCATTTGATACAAATATCTGAAATTACACCCAAGTTAAGTTTTCCAGTTTTGGGTGTTTGTTGGGGGTCATTGATTTTGTCGTCAACCTTTCGTTAATGTTGTCTTGATATGAGAGTGCAAACTTACTAGCGCTAGCTAGCGAAGTATTGATCAGAAAGGTCAGTCATTTCTATGCACACATTTTCTAGTTTACACTGCAGCCTTTTTACATTGTCATGCCACGGTAATTCCTTGGAATTGCGTTTTCTAGTTAATCCTTGTTTGACTTGTGGTGGATCTCGAACGCATGTATGGAAACGATCCACAACAATGCCACGTTTTTAAAGCTTTCATTTGACATGATGTGTGAGTGTGATTGAATATAGCCTATGATATTTCCGTGACTTCGTTTTGGGTTTGTTTGTTTTTTTTACAGTGAATTTGCGAAGGTCGTATTTGGAAGTCCTCAGCGGTCGTTTGGTTCCATCACGGGCAACCCCCAGAAGCACAGTTCCCCCCAACACCTCCAGGAGAAGATACTCATGTGAGCACTCACTCACTCACTCACACAGTAGCCAGAAATGCAGTGCACCACTGTTCCCATATTGTGCAATAGTTCTGTAAATATTATAGGAGAATAGGATACATGTCTATGGGTGTATGGTAAGTAGCTGAATTCATATGGTAATGATCTAACATTGTCTGAAATATTAGTAAGACATGCTATGAGTAATGCTATGTTTCTGGAAAAAAACACACTAAGAAAGTGCTATGTTGATGGCCACAATGTGAATGTGCATCAATGTAGTCCCTCAAAGGGAAAGTAGTCATTCATAGTAAAGGCACATTTTCGTTAGTTTGGGGTTCAGGGTGTTTTGGTTTAGTTTCCTCTTGACGTCAGCAGTATAGCCTCAAAAACCCATTAACCTACACCGCGTATCACTTTTCCCTTCAGAAAAGAATGGCACATTCATTAATACACGCATATTGGAGTAGGACTATACAACCAGAAATACTGAAGCAATGTTTAGGTGTTACAGCAGTCTGTTGGGTCACTTGCAATGTGAACAAATCAATGTGAAACATAGAAGTAACCTGTCAGTGAGCGCTTTCAACAAAAACCTGCAAGCGGTTTAAAAACCTGTGTGTGTGTGTGTGTGTGTGTGTGTGTGTGTGTGTGTGTGTGTGTGTGTGTGTGTGTGTGTGTGTGTGTGTGTGTGTGTGTGTGTGTGTGTGTGTGTGTGTGTGTGTGTGTGTGTGTGTGTGTGTGTGTGTGTGTGTGTGTGTGCAGTGGACATGCCGGCAGACGAACCATGGACGGGCAGAACCCGCAGGACCAGTGAGAGACGTGAGCCCAAGAACAACCAGCAGCTGGCTCGGCTCATCCGCTCCCTCATCCTGGTGGAACAGGTAGGAACACGCCAAGGAACGCACACATTTCTATTCGGCATCGGGAATTTGACCCTGTCGGTGTTAATGTCAAGCTCTGCCTGCGGGAATCAAACCTGAAGGTGTTAATGGGATGCTTTACAAGTGGGAGTTGAACACTGCTGGTGTTAATGCCTTGCTCTTACCGGTGGGATTTGAACCCCCCGATGCTGGCATAACGAATGCCATGCCCTGGTTAGTAGCAGATGTATCAAGTACATGATTATGATGTGGTGTGCAGGTGAGAACAGTGATAAATAAACAGTACTGTTACTGTTATTACTTTAACCCCCACACATCCACCACCACACACCTGCTCACCACCATTATTTCATTTGTATATATTCGCGACCCCCTTTTTATTTAGATTTTTTGTATTTATATTTATATTTTGCATGCGTGTCTAGCACCGGGGATCGAGGGAAACGGCATTTCGGTTTTTGTGTATGTCCTGTACATTCATGAAAACTGACAATAAAGTTTACTTGACTTGACTTGAGAAAATGTTCAGAACAAGGTTTCGTGTTCATTGTCACATGCCAGATAAAAATGTACATCATGACCAGCAGTGACATTCTTGCAGCTCAACTTTGCATAATAGAATGAAATGGATAGAATGCAATAAAAATAAAACGGTATGTGCAGTATGAATAATAACAAATCAGATAAGATGCCATATCTACATCACATTCATCGAAGGACAACGCACGCCGCTGCCCGTATTCATCAAGTGCAAGCCTCAAGTGCCCATGGCAACCTGTGCACCCAACACGAACCTTAACGTTTGTCCTGCCCCCACCCTCCCTCAGGGCCAGGACCCCAGCACCCGGACCTTCGACCTCAAGTACCTCCAGAAGGACCTGCAGCTGAAGAAGACCAACGTGTTCCGGGCCATCCCCTACTCGCGCTTCAGCTCCAACCGAGACGCCCACTGCTACCGCAAAGCCTACCCCCACCTGCTGGCCTTCAAGGTACCCACCCCGCCAGCCTTTGGTCCCCGGGCGCATTCTGTGTCAGGTCATGGAAACCAGGGACACAAGTCGTCCCTGGGGGCATTTTGAGTTATCAGATTCTTTTTGAGTGATCACAGATTCCGAAAGTGTCGTTTCTAAGCTTCCCAACGATGTGCAACACATGGAAATTCGATAATATTTGGAGACATTGTGGCCATTTGAAAGTAGGCACATCACAAAAGCTAAAACTGAGAAGCAGCCCCCTAAAGATTTGCAGTGGTCACCTCTCTCTCCTGGCTGGGGAGCACAATGGTGGTCATTTGCATCCCATTTAGATAATGATAATGTTACCTGAAACATGTGGAGGCTTCTCTGTGATCTCAACTAACAGATTCTGCAAAAAAAAAAAAATCACTTTGTTAATTGTTGTGTTCGCGACTTGTGTCCATGGATTCCGCGACCTGACCCGACCGTGCCTCCGGCTTCTGTTACAATCTCCGGTCGGGGCTGGCCTGTGCATCGCTGTCGGTGTCCTGGTGGCAGACTAGATCACAATCGTTTCCTGGTTATAAAGCTCGGATCACGCCAGAGTGATGTCACCCCCTGAACCGTCTGCTGCGGCTGTTCCATTATAATTAAGTCAAAGTCAACGTGAACTTCATTGTCACTCCTACCATACAATTAGTGCAAGTAATTATACAGAGGGTCGAAATTGCGTTTCTCCAAAACTCCAAATGTCCAATAGCGTATGATTGCATGAGATTGTCGACCGGAAACTAGGCGTTGTCAGTGCAAACCGCACACAGGCGCCATCAATACATACCGTAGCGGTGGCACCCCAGGACTACACCCTCGTTGGACCGCACCTGACCTCCTCCGCGCCCCCCCCAGGTGTCATGTGAGGAGTGGGGTCAGCTGCTGCTGCGGAGCGGGCGGTGGGAGTCTGCGCTGGAGTACGCCCTGACGGCGTGGAGCTACACCAAGGAGCTGCCCTCCTGGGACACGACCGGACACAACGCCCTGCGGGACCAGTGCTACGTCGTGCTCGCCGACCACTGCCTCGCCGCCCTGCGACAACACGCGGCCACCGCCGCCGCCACCGACCCCGCCGGGGCCAGCCTGCTGCTCTGCAGGTACGTGTGTTGGTGCTGCTGGTGGTGGTGGTGGTGGTGGTGGTGGTTCCGGCTGAGCTTGCATGCTTAAGAGAACCACGTGTTACAATGTGTTCAGGTTGCTAAAGAAGACCGACTGTGTAGTCAGCAGGGAGGGGTTCGCCAGGTCAGCCAGCTCAAAAGGTCTTCCACCGAGCCCCACTGCGGCCAGCTAACATTGCTGTGCAGTTTCAAGAGATGCGCAACACACCGCCCTATGTAGCCTGCGCCACGCACGCACAGTTACTACACGTTGGGTTGAAGAAGACGCTTGTTTACCTTGAGCTGATGGAAGTTTCTAACGAGCCTGCTGGATCTGTTTCCCCCTACAGGCTGAAAATGGCGCAGCAGCACAGTCAGGCCATCGCCCCCTGTGTCCACGAGATGGAGACGATTCTAGAACGCCAGGGGGATTCTGCCGCGGAGACTACACATGGCCCATGAATCCCAGTTTGCACCAGCTGTGGCTCAGTGGACAGAGCGGGGTTGTGCACTAACCGCAGGGTCGGCAGTTAGATCCCCGCCTCCAACTGTCCGTATGTTGACCAATAAAGACCGAAAGGTCCTCTCTCTCTGTGAACTAAGTGGTTTACGCAGCCCCCCTGAAAAGAAGGGACCGTTGCTTTTTCCTGTGTGATTGTATAGTTTTTTGTTTTGTATTTGGGGAGGAGCCAACGCAGTATTCCTTCTAAAGCGTTGTTCTATTCTGCTCTGTTCTATTGTGTGCCCATTAGGTGAAACTATGGTGTGGTCTGTTAGTTTATGGCTGTCTGTTTAGTGGTGATTTGTATAGTCAGTCAAAAAAATGTTTGCACTGTTGCCCTTTCACCTCAAAATCTTAAATTATCGTCTTGATAAATTAAATTATTTAAATGACTGTTGGGTTTTGGACTACGTTTATTTTTGTACTTTGCAACTTAAAGTTACTCTGTGAGCCTCACCGGGAGGATATTTGATGGGCTCACAGAGTGCATCACAGACTACATTAACTTCTATGTGGATTGCTATGTCCCGACGATGATAGTCACCTGTTACGCAAATAACAAACTTTGGATAACCATGGACATCAAGGCCATCCTGAATGATAAGACGAGTGTTCAGAGAGGGTAACCAGGCTGAGCTGAGGAGAGTACAGGGGGTACTGGAGAAGCTGGAGAAGAAGCTCCAGCAAAACAACACAAGGGATGTGTGGAGTGGCATGAGAACTATCACTGGCTTCCAGAAGACTGGTAGCATGGGGCTGGAGGGTGGTGTTGCTCGGGCCAATGAACTTTACCATTTATTCAATAGGTTTGATACTGTGGCACCTGCCCCTCTCCCACAAGACTCTGCTGCTACTGCTGCTGGCAGCCCTAAAACCAGTGCCACTCCTCCCCCTCTTTATAGACCCCCTGCCTGCCTCTCACCACCTCTATTCACTCCCACCTACTTCACACCTTCACCCTGCCCCACCCCTCCCCCCTGCTCTGCAGACTGTCCTCCACTTCCTGAGGACCCTATCCCTCCCCCCACGGACACCTCTACAGTTTCCTTCACACCTGACCTGGTGAGAAGACAACTGATTAGACTCCACTCTGGCAAAGCGGCGGGCCCTGATGGTGTGTTCCCCAGGGTACTTAAAGCCTGTGCCCCCTAGCTGTGTGGAGTACTTAATCATGTCTTCAACTTGAGCCTGCACCTCCAGAAGGTCCCTCTGATGTGGAAGACGTCCTGCCTCGTTCCTGTCCCAAAGACGTTCCCCCCCAGCAGCCCTAAGGACTACAGACCGGTGGCTCTGACGTCACATATCATGAAGACCATGGAGAGGCTTGTCTTGGAGCAGCTTAGGCCAATGGTCAGACCCTGGTCAGACCCTTCTCTGACCAGCTGTAGTTCGCCTATCAGCCCCGCCTGGGAGTCGAGGACGGCATCATCTACCTGCTGAACAAAGTCTATTCTCATCTGGACAAGCCGGCGAGCACTGTGAGAGTCATGTTTTTTGGCCTTTCCAGTGCTTTCAACACCTTACGACCGGGTCTACTTAGGTGAGAAGATGAAGATGGCTGAGATGCAGGTGGAGGCCTCTTGGTGTCCTGGATTGTTGACTACCTGATAGGCAGACCACAGTTCGTACCCCTACAGAACTGTGTATCTGACAGGGTGGTTAACACTGGGGCCCCACAGGGGACGGTCCTTTCTCCCTTCCTCTTCACCCTCTACACTTCAGACTTTAACTATTGCACTGAGTCCTGCTACCTTCAGAAGTTTTCTGATGACTCTGCAATAGTTGATTGTATTGAGGAGGGTGACGAGGGTGAATATAGGACTGTTGTGGGCAACTTTGTCTCTTGGTGTGAGCTGAACCATCTGCAGCTCAATGGAACAAAGACAAAGGAGCTCATTGTGGACCTAAGGAGGGCAAAAACACCTGTGACCCCTGTGTTCATCCAGGGGGTTCCTGTCGACACTGTTGAGGAGTACAAGTACCTGGGGGTGTACTTCAACAACAAGTTGGACCAGGAACACAGAGGCCGTCTACAAGAAGGGCCAAAGCCGACTTTTTCTGAGGAGGCTAAGGTCCTTCAACATCTGCAGGACAATGCTGAGGATGTTCTATAAGTCTGTTGTTACCAGGGTGATCTTCTTTGCTGTCACATGCTGGGGCAGTGGGATGAGGGTTGCTGACACCAATAGACTTAATAGACTCATCAAGAGGGCTGGTGATGTAGTGGGGGAGGAATTGGACACTCAGAAAGAAAGGAGATGCTCTCCAGGCTATGGACTATCTTGGACAATGCTTCTCGCCCTCTCTTTTCCACCCTGGCTCAGTACTTTCAGCAGAAGACTCCTCTCACCGAGATGCACCACAGAGCGACATAGGAAATCATTCCTGCCTGTGGTCATCAAACTATATAATTTGTCACTATCATCTTAGTTTCACTGCATAACGGGTCATTTCAATGCATAACTGGTGATTCCACTTGCCTAATCCTACATGCTACATCTTTGTGTATGCTATTTCCTTCTATAGTGTATGCCTAGATGTATGTACATTTATGTATATTTTTTATATTTTCATATATTTTTTGTATATTTTTACATAGGTTTATATTATATATTTATATATTCTAACACTCTACTATACATAGAGTGTCTGTCTTTTCTTTTTTTTTCCCGGAGTATTGCAACAAATACAGTTTCCCTCAGCGACCATTAAAGTATTTCTGTCTGTATTAACCACTTGTTCTGGTGACTTTCTTACTGTATTACCAGCAATTAAATATTTCACTTTCTTATGACAAATGTACTCTTTGTAAGTCGCTTTAGATAAAAGCGTCTGCTAAATGTAAATGTAAATGAGTTGAATTGTTGAGATGCTGTTTTCAGTTATACCAGTGGTTGCCAGTAGGTGGTGCTCGTGTACCACCATTGGCTTATTGAAGCACCACCGTTTATTCTCACGATTCAGAGCTTTTCACCAGATGTGCGTCGGATGACCGCACCGACCCCTCACTACAACGTTACACCAAAACTAGAATGTATCTGTATGCGGAAAGAAAGCTACCCTAGTCCCATATCTAAATGTAAACCTGTAGCAATCGTTAGTGTTGGAGTGAAGTAACGCAGGATGTCGTGCGGGTTACAACAGGTATGTGACGTGAACACCTTTTGAATTATGAGGCTCATACAGAATGAGGATCGTTAGCTCTCATCTACACAGCGCACGGGCAAAGAGCTATGCATTAATTAAAACTTCAAACGACGCAAACGGTGATCGGGTTTCTTGTAGTTCTTAAAAGAAACACTTGTAATAAAATACCGTAGTTGGCCTATACGAGGGCTTCTCATCACGGCGGCGGATACATCCCTAATTTGGCCCTCGCCCAATTTCCATGGAATACGCGATTGAAAGCTGGAATCGTCCGGGAATATCCCTTGGCGGTCATTCAACAAGAGTCCAACTGTAAAGAAAAAAAAATCATCAGTGAATTCCCAAATCTAGTGAATCAATATATTAAGGGTCCATGTAGCCTAATATGCATGTATGTGCCCAGCTATGAATTGGATTTTGGAAGCCAGTGGTCTTTTGGGGGTGGAAAAAACACGTGAATATAAGTCTGATAATTACAAAACTTTCTCAGGTGGTTAGTAAATGCCTGTTCTTTAAAAAAAAAAAAAAAAAAAGTGCTGGTCAGATGCATGGCCCTTCCAAGACCAAGATAAATGTTGATTTTATGTGGTGTTTTTTTTTTTTAAGTCCTTCACTCCGTTGCTTTATATATAAAAAAAAAAGCCTGTCCCTCTTGTCACGGTGTCACTGCCTTTTTCTCCGTATTTCTCACATCAGTCAAGCAATACAGAGAGCCATTTGGCACTGACCTCCGCGTTGAGTATAATATAGTGATGCCACCATGATTGGTGGCTTTCGAATCACAACTGGGTCTCTCTCACCGGTGGGTCTCTGGGCTCAACCGCAGACGCTTAACTCTTTGGTCCAAAATGGTTTCCTTTGAATGTGCAATGCTAAAAGTGCTTTAGGTAAGAGTTGAGAGCTATTGTTTGAGTGTTATTTGTTAGAAATTTCATAAATGCCGTCCGTCATCTACTTGTGAGTTAAGTATGCTGTGAGAATATCGGTTGCTAGTAGCTCCCTGCTTATTTCTGACCAATCAGGGCTTCTCTTCCCTGATTGGTTCTGGGAATCCATCAGTCCCATCAATCACAGGCAACAACTTCCCAATGGAGGAGGAATGCAGGGAGAGCGGGAGCATAGAGGGATGTTTTGTTATTGTTTAGATCCAAAATCCTGCTCTCTCTCCTAATGTCTGTCTCTACAACTCTCGAATCAGATTCAAGGGGATCCAGCAGTAGCTCTGATGGTGTGGATGGGCCCTTACCCCCTGCATGGCTTTGATCTGGAGTAGGATCAACATGGTCCCAGTCTGGTATACAGGGGCAACCTGTCAATATAGTCTTGTTGATTGAGAAGAGTCTTAAAGGCAACATTTGGTCTTGAAGCTCAGAGACGGGATGTTCCAGTGGTGAGGGTGTATGACTTTCAACCACTTCCCCGAACATCTGCAGTCCAGCCTTGAGTCGAGATGCCCCCATGGCTCCCAAATCAGACCATAGATTAATATCTTGAATCTGTTTACACATTAGCTGAAATCTGGGTGAAGAGAGAGCTTTGCTTTCTTTCACTTGATATTTATTTTTTGCCCAATCAAGTTACTGTAGGCGTCAAATTCGTTCACCAGGACTTTCACACTACTGGCATATGTTGAGCGGCTAAAAGCTTTAGGGTTAGGGCTCCATTTGTGCGGATGCAGAGGCAAAACATTTAAGTGTCGCAAACATTTTCAGAGCTATAAATGGGGTCACAAACCAAAAAAGGTTGATAACCACTGCAGGTTTCAAATCAACACAATGTAGACTGGCCACAGTAGAAATGTACTTTTCGAAGTCCCACTCCAAAGCTTCATCTACTTGTGTGAATTCTGTTTTATTTTGGTAGAACATCACAGGGAACAGGAAACAAGGCCTGACTCCGCCCCTAGTTTCCGGCCCAGGCTCTGAGCTGTCTCCATCCAGAAACTCTGCTGTCACATAGTGGGATGGCTGGATGTGAGCTGAGCACAACCCTTAACCCCTTCCTCAATGACTTGATATACATAACTAATGGGCAGCTCTATAATGTTCTAGAAAGTTCGACCTTTCTTCTTTCTTCTCCATGTCGTTCAGTGCAAAGATCGATGTTGAAAACCTTTTTTAATTTTAAGTTTAGTTGGTGCTATGGCGGTGTGCTTATTGTTCATTAACTTGGTATGGATAAAAAGGTTTTTTGTCTTCTTGATGGTGATTTATTAAGTGTGTGAACCGTTTTAACATTTTGGTTAAAAACAACGTGATTTATCAGGTAAACCAGGACATAAGGAAATCAAGCAATTAACGTGAATTTGTGCCAGAAAGACACGTTGTTCACAAAGTCACAACATGATAAATTTAAACGGTATCCCTGACCCAAAACACAGACAGACAGACAGACAGACAGCATGTGGAATAGTTCAATGTACAAATGTACAAAATAATAAAAGTGCCAAGCCGCGGAGCAGGGCCCACAGTGGACCCCAGTGGCAGTGATTCTGGGGCCCCTGCAAGTTTGGATCCACAGGGGCGCGCACAGTGCTTTCATGGCTGAGCAAAGAGGCCGTGCACTTCTGCACACTCCCAGCCTGTGTGTGTGTGTCTGCCTGTGTGTGTGTGTGTGTGTGTGTGGGGGGGGGGGGGGGGGGTGTTGGCTTGTGTGTGTTGGTGTGTGTGTGTACGTGTCGGTATGTGTGTGTGTGTGTGTGCGTGTTGGTATGTGTGTGTGTGTGTACATGTGTGTCTGTGTGTGTGTGTGTGTGTGCAAATGCGTGCGCTCATGCAGGCTCTCTGTTGGGGAACATCAATGAAGTCTTGTGGAGCTGATACTGATCCCTCCCTCCCACACCGGTAGGCCCGGGTCCACTTTAAACAGAACAACAATGTATTTGGGGGCGTTTGTGTGTGTGAGGTGGGGGGATAACGAACTGTCCTTCCACGACCGAACTTCGCCCCGTAGCGCCGTAATAAATCACAACGACATGCATTTCATTAACGAGGCAAATATATGGCCAGCGGCAATTCCGTTTGATCACAAAAGATTGCTACAAAGCGGAGGTGCGGTCAAACCGTATTGTTTGCTTAGGGAGGTTCTTAACGGAGGGAAATGACCCGGAAGTATCTAAGTGGCAGCCATGATAAGAGCCGCTCGAATCCTCTAAACGCTAACCACACTCCAGTTCTTCCTTTCTTATCTCCTTTAGCATAGGACACACCAGGCCATTCTTTTTACCGAACGAAAGGATGGCGTCCCACAATTCCTTGCAGCGGGACCATTTGGCTGATCACAAAAACCAACAATCAACATGACTGACGACAGTCATAGTGGTTGGGATTCATGTCGACATATACACCGCATTCCAAATTATTATAAAAATTAGATCTAAGTGTCATAATTTTTTGTTGTTGTTGTTCAATTAAACTCATGGATTGTATTGTGTCTTAGGGCTCTTTGGATCACTGAAATCAATTTCAGACACCTGTGATAATTACTTTGCCAGGGGAGCCCAATTAAAGGAAAACTTCTTAAGAAGGACAGCTCACATTATCAAGCAGGCCACAGATTTCAAGCAATATGCGAAAGATAAAGGATCTCTCTGCTGCGGAAAAGCGTCAAATAGTGTGACAAGGTATGAAAACATTCGATATTTCACTAAAACTTAAGCATGTTCCTGTGAAGAGATTTGTGGCTGATTCCGAGCACAGAAGGGTTTGTGCAGATAACGGCATAATGAGGAAGGTTTCTGCCAGACAAATTCATCAGATTAAGAGAGCAGCTGCTAAAATGCCATTACAAAGCAGCAAACAGATATTTGAAGCTGCTGGTGCCTCTTGAGTCCTGCAAACCTCAAGGTGTAGGATCCTCCTGAGGGTTGCAGTTGTGCATAAACCTACTATTCGGCCAACCCTGACCACTGCTCACAAGCAGAAACAATTGCAGTGGGCCCAGAAATAGATGAAGACTAATTTTCAAACAGTCTTGTTTACTGATGAGTGCTGTGCAACCCTGGATGGTCCAGATGGTTGGAGAACTGGATGGTTGGTGGATGGCCACCATTACCCAACAAGGCTGCGTTGTCAGCAAGGAGGTGGCGGAATCATGTTTTGGGCCAGAATCATGGGGAGGGAGCTGGTAGCCCCTTTTAGGGTCCCTGAAGATGTGAAATGACCTCGGCAAAGAATATAGAGTTTCTGACTGAACACTCTTCCATGGCACAAAAAGAACAACCGTGCCTTCCGTAGCAAAATCACCTTTATGCATGACAATGCACCATCTCATGCTGCAAGAATACCTCTGTGCCATTAGCTGCTATGGATATAAAAGGGGAGAAACTCATGGTGTGGCCCCCATCTTCCCCTGACCACAACCCTATTGAGAACCTTTAGAGCATCCTCAAGCAAAAGATCTATGAGGGTGGGAGGCAAACTTAGTGAAGAGGCTAAGTGATATAATCGTTCAGTTTATGATACAAGCGTGAAAATTGGCATGAGCAGTCTCCATGGGTCACTTGACAAGAAAATTGTCCTAGCCACTTGAAATTTCAAGATGGCAGCCATTTTTCAAGATGGCCGACACCTTAGTGGAGCAGTTAAGTGATATAGTGTTTATTTGGTGATACAAGCATGAAAATTGCAATGAGCTGTCTCAAAGGGTCATTTGTCAAGAAACCGCCCACAGCAACTTACAATTTCAGGATGGTGGCAATTTTTCAGGATTACTGCCGCCCGCCATGTGGATCTTTAAATTATACATTTTCTCATTTGCCTCCCACCGGCATAGCTCTCAGGGTTCATTGAGGTACACAAGCTCCCATACCACGACAAGGTAACAGTCACAAGGGAGGGTTTTTTATTAACTAACAGCTATTAAACATGTCAAATAAATACTAAGAGGTAGGGAAACAAAAAATAAGATTAATACATTAGCACAGTTGTGGTGATGAACGGACAGTGCACCAAACAAAAAAATGAGCAAAGGCTAATACTGAATGTCAGTAAGAACAGATCCAGAGGCAACAGCGGCTCTGGCTGACACAGCCACGGAACCATGACCAACAGAAAGTATCTCAAACAATACTAAGGAACTAAACTGAAAATGTGCTTCACTGTTAGATATACGCAGTGGAAGCAATGTTACAAAGTAAGAACTGAAAATGTCACAGTGATAGGCTGGTGACAAAGTAAACCATGATGCGCCAATGTGGCGAGGGGAAGCTGAGCCATAGGCCTTCACCGGAAAACATAGAGGACATAGAGGACAACGGGGAATAACATTGGCAAAAGAAACATGCAAATAGGTTCTAGCAGGGGCAACTACATAGGTACTGAGTCCATATCTGAAGCACTTACACCTTCCAGTACATGCATTGTTGCCCCCACATTTGGTCAACTCCCAACAATTCTCCGCAATAGGTGGAAGTGGAGTCCAGAAGACTTTCCACTCTTCGTCCTGTTTAACCCATCCCCTGTTGGATGGGCTTGGCATTTGTGGATGCCGCTTCAATGCATTTCCCCACACGTATCCATCCTCATAAGAAGCACGTTTGCCATGCTCTTTGAGTGCTGCTTGAGTTTGTGGGATCAAGTCATATTGTCTTTGCTTTCTGGCAAAGAGATCAATCCTGGCCTTATTCACAGTGGTAACATCGCTGGACCTGTCATACATTAGCACAACAAATCTCTCCAAAGCTTGCAGGTCACTATCCTCCACTGCAGAGGGACATTTGCTGAGTCTTGCAAATGTGTTTGAGACCTCATCACGCACGTCCCATGTTTTCCAGGCAGACTTCTTTGATTTGCCAGGGAAGGATGACACAATGTCACAACCACTGAAGGCATAGAAGAAGAGGATACCATGTGTTTTCTCTGGTCCTATGGCTGAAACCACCTCATGTATTGGGATCCATTTTGTCTTCTCTCCTTTGCCAAAAGTCACCCACATTTTCTCCAGGGCAAGTTGCATCAAAGATGGCATAACATAAGTGGCTATGATTAAAATGTCTGTGTCATTGGCATCAATCATCAGGGATTTGTTTCCTTGTTTCACTGCATGCAGGGCATGAAGGGAAATATGCGCGTCTGCCTTTTCATGACTACACGGGGCTACTGCATCCAGGTTAGTAGCTTGGTTGCTAACAGCATCTTCCCCCTTCGTCACAATGACTATATTGGCTGTTTTCATTTCTGTTACATTGAACCCCACTCTGAGTTTAACAGCAGTGATATATCACCAGTGTGCCCTGGTAGTGCAGATATTCACTCTTGTCTAATCTATCTATGATCAACAAATCAACACATCTGTATTTTGACTCGTTAAAAGTTGTTCTTTAGCATAATTTAAAACATAAAATAAAATGACACTGAATCGTCCTTAATGAAAAACCCCAATACATTTCTATCAGAAAATTTATTTTGAGGATCCAGGGGACGGCCATCTTGAAAATAGAAATTTCAAGTGGCTGAGAGTGTTTTCTTGTTAAGAAACCCTTGGAGACTGCTCATACCAATTTGCATGCTTGTCTCACTAACTAAACAATTATATCACTTAACTGCTCCATTTAGGTGGTGGTAATCTTGAAAAAAATGGCCGCCATCTTGAAATTTCAAGTGGCTGTGGGCGGTACCTTGTCAAATTAACCTTTGAGAGGGCTCATGGCAATGTTCATGCTTGTATCACCAACTAAATTATTTCTTAAGCCAAACTGCTCCACTAAGGTGGTGGCCATCTTGAAAAATGTCCGCCATCTGGAAATTTCAAGTGGCTATGACAATTTTCTTGTCAAGTGACCCATGGAGACTGCTCACGCCAATTTTCAAGCTTGTATCATAAACTGACCGATTCTGCCAAAAATAAGCACTTAGTCGCTCCACTAGCTATCCTTACATCCTGCTAAGAAATTCAAGCAGAAACTCTCCAAAAGGTCACAAGTTCAATGGATGCAAAAATTGTGAAGGTGATATCAAAGAAGGGGTCCTATGTTAACATGTAACTTGGCCTGTTAATATGTTGTTGATTGAAATAGCTTTTGATTTCTGTAAATATGACCTCCTAATGCTGCAAATTCAACAAATGACCAGTTCTTTACAACCTATAGAATGTATTTAATGCATAATAACTTGGAACGGTGCATTGTGAGTTTTTTAAATCTTTTCTTTATCTTCTCTTTAAACACTTTTATAATTGGGAGGTTTTTTTCAATAAGATCTGAATTATACCCTATAACGGTTGATGACTTAAAAAATATACTGACTGTCATTTGCATCAACTATTTAGGAAAATCTGAGAAAAATATAATTTGTGTGTGTGTCTACTTAGTGTACACCACATTCAAAATTAATATTTTCACATTCAAAATTAATATTTTGAATGTGGTGTACACTAAGTAGACACCACCGTGCAAACCTACTTGGCAATAAACTTGTTTCTGAGGAGGCTGTGTGCCCCTCAGTGTGACGAGCATCTCATTTCACATTTGTGATTGGCAGCCTACATTCATGTTTTTATTTCAATTCTAACCTGTGGTCGCACATGAAGTATCAAAGATGCACTTTTAGCAGTTTGTCTTCGGAGTGTTTTCACCACAGCGGACCCACGTGCATAGGGTCCCCCATCGCACGATTATGTAGCCTAGTGTAAGTGCAGTCGGATGCAATTTTGTCGCACTATTCGACCGGAGCCAAAGCGCACAGTCGCAAACCCCGCATGGGGCAGTACCGCATCCCATTGGCTGTGTATCACCGCTCCAAGAATCGACAGGGTTTTCAGGGGGATTTACCTTCGAAATTGTGTAGAAATACGAGTTCAAGGGCAGACGGTGCTTTTAAATTGTTAACTGCTCGGTCGTATCCGGGATTCAACATCAATATAAATATAAATATTGCATGCCTACACGCTGTACGAATTGCTGATAAGGCGAAAAAGCCCAACATTGCGATACTGGGAGCTGTAAAATGTAAAATTGCACACAAACCCCAGTGGAAAGATGATTATGGGAAATTACACGCCTCTCCACAGACTAAGTCTTGGCTTTCTTTCTTCTGAATTGATGATGGATAAAGTTGTAGGCTAGATAAAAGTGTGGTTGAGATGCAGAGATTGCATTGTTTGTTGTTTTTATTTGGGGTTCTGTTTTTGTTTGGACCAGAATGGTATGCCGTCAAATCTGTAATGCAACTTGGGTGTGAGATGAATAAATTGATTGATTCATATTGTATTCATAGTAACGTTAATTAAAGCTGGGGTGGGCAATTTATTTCAGAATCATTGATTTACATCTCGACAGCAATCAATAAATCAAACACCCTGGATAAAAAAAAAGAGAAAAATCTGGTATCTGGCTGTCACAAGCCTGTAATAAGCTAGTCACATGCTTTGGGGAAGTGTCTTTGTAGGGAGGCCTGAGTGGAAGGATGCGATTTTTCGGTAGGATGCTTTCAAAATCTAGCTTACTCTGGTTGGTTTCTCCAGGCTGCCTGCCCTTGCTTTTAGATGCAACGGCTCCTCTGGCAATTTAACACCGACATTATGCTGCACTGAGAACATAAAGAGAGATCAACACTGCAAGGAGTAAACATTGCCCAAATAAGACGTGCAGCTCCAATCCTGAGGCCGCAGTCAAATATTAGTCCAAGCCGAATGAGTGCTCATACATTCACGCTCAATTCTCTTGCATTTGATTTAATTGTGTGTCCATGTTCTTTCAAGTTTTAAGCAGTTTTGGCAACAGAATGTGAGCCTGCTAGGCGGTGTGGGTGTGTGCGCGCACCCGCGTGTCTGTGTGTGTGTGTGTGCGTGCGCGCGCCTTTGTGTGTTTGTGTGTGCATGCACATGCCAGGTTCTGATGACAAATCAAAAACAAAGGGAGCAGAAACATACCCTTTTCGACAAAATTCCTCCGTTTTGTAAGTAAGTTTCTAGGATCATATTTTCCGTTATGTATTCGTTTATCCGTGTACCTCAGCAGTCTGTGGCTCTGTCTTCCTCCCCAGACAGGAAGTCATTACAGTAGGGTTCTCACCTCACCTCATCACAGATGGCCATTTAACACATCGCTGGCGACCACAAATAACCCCCCCACCCCCCGAGCAGCAGTCTAGCCCCAGACAACTTTGCACGAACGTGCCATTTTTATTTAGGCCTACTTATTTTCCCCAACTCACCTGCTGTCGGACCAGAGTCCAATCCCGCCTGAATTAGTTTTTAGCTGTCCCTGTTTCTGTATTCGTGCTCCTCTGTTTCTGTGTGCAATTGTTTCCCTCTGTGCATTCCACATGGGCTTCGGCTTGTACGCAACGTCACCACCGATGCGACGGTTCTCTGGGTTTTCACGCCGAGTCCCGACACACTGAGCCAAGAGCTGAACAGTGGTGGTGCTTTCTTTCACTACATTTCTGAGAAGCGTCTTGAAAGCAAAACGGGTGATTCATGACTGCCTTTTTACCGAAAATCGCTTTTTGACGTTTTTGGAATTTGTAAACAGAAATGGATGTACCCGGCATATTCGCTCTGTCAAAAGGCCTAAGCCCCCCCCCCCACCACCATCAGTCGCATTAAAACACATGACTCTGGCGAGTTGGAAAACGAGCCAAGCAATCAAGTTTGGCACTGGAGATGCTCTGGCTTCCTCTCTCTCCCTCTCTCTCCCTCGCTACCTCAATCGCTGTCTTGCTCCCCTTTCCCTCTCTGACTCTCTAGCTCCCTCTCATTACCTCTCTCGTCTCTCCCTCTCTCTCCCTTCCGTCTCTCTCTCTTAATCTCTATCCGTATCGCTCTGGCTCTCGGTCTAGCTCTCTCTGCCTCTCACCTCTCTTCTCCTTCTCCTTTCCCCTCTCTCTCATTATCTAGCTCTTCCTCTCTCCCTCCCACCTCTATCTCCATCGATCATTCTCTCTCTAGTGCTACCTTTCTCTCCCTCCGACCTCGCCATCTCTCATTCTCTCTCTCTCTCTCCCCCTCTTGGTGGTAACTCTGTGTGTACGGATGTCTCTCACCCCCTACCTCTCTCCCCTCTCGGTGGTAACTCTGTGTATATGGGTGTCTCTCTACCCCTCTCCCCCTACCTCTCTCCCTGGTAACTCTGTGTATGCGGGTGTCTCTCTCCCCCTACCTCTCTCCCCGGTAACTCTGTGTATGCGGGTGTCTCTCTCCCCCTACCTCTCTCCCTGGTAACTCTGTGTATGCGGGTGTCTCTCTCCCCCTACCTCTCTCCCCGGTAACTCTGTGTACGCGGGTGTCTCTCTCCCCCTACCTCTCTCCCCGGTAACTCTGTGTACGCGGGTGTCTCTCTCCCCCTACCTCTCTCCCTGGTAACTCTGTGTATGCGGGTGTCTCTCTCCCCCTGCCTCTCTCCCTGGTAACTCTGTGTATGCTGGTGTCTCTCTCCCCCTACCTCTCTCCCCGGTAACTCTGTGTATGCGGGTGTCTCTCTCCCCCTACCTCTCTCCCTGGTAACTCTGTGTATGCGGGTGTCTCTCTCCCCCTACCTCTCTCCCCGGTAACTCTGTGTACGCGGGTGTCTCTCTCCCCCTACCTCTCTCCCCGGTAACTCTGTGTATGCGGGTGTCTCTCTCCCCCTGCCTCTCTCGCTCTCTGCGTGGCGACTGTGCGTCTGGAGCATGCCTTGCTGTGTTATTGACTATCTCCAGTGAGTAAAATATTAACGACGCCACTCTCCATCTCCAGAGCCTCCTGACCGATGCCGCGACCGCGGCAGCCTGGCTATTAGACAGGAGGGGAGCGAGGGATGTAAACATAGTGGGTCTATTTATTAGAAGCCTTCCCTCGCCCCCGCGCCACTGACACATCTCGCTCCGTCTTCAATCTCCCCCCCTCCACCTCCACATCCCCTGTTTTAAGACGTGATGCTTCTGGTTTGAGGGCAGTGTTGTGGAAGGCCGTCATGTATACAGGCGTGTGTTTGCTTCTGCTTTCTCGACCGGAGGAAAAAGTAAAGGGGGGTGGGGGGGGGGGCGTGCGGCGGCTGCAAGGCCAGGTGTCTAAATCACTGCAGGAAATGGGCTACGGGCCGCGTGATTTGCTGTCACTGTGCCAGATGGAGGATGTCGGCCATGTGCAAAAAAAAAAGAAAAAATTACAACAATTTGAGAGAAACAGAGAGAGAAAGAGAGAGAGAGAGAGAGAGAGAGAGAGAGAGAGAGAGAGAGAGAGAGAGAGAGAGAGAGAGAGAGAGAGAGAGAGAGAGAAACTGAAGAAAAGACAGAGAGAGAGGCCAACATTGAGGAGAAATAGGTGGGGGAGGGTATGTAGAGTAAGGGGGAGATAGTGAGAGACAGTAAATGGAGAGAGGACACTGTGTAGTGTGTGGGATAGATGGATGGAAAAGAAGAGAGTGCGCACGGGGTGAGCGAAGAAAATGACAGAGGAGAAAGTGAGACAAAGAGAGATAAGAAGGACGAGAGACAGAATAAGAGATTGAGATGAAGGGAGAGAGAACAAAAAAGGGAGAGAGAGTGGGATGAAGGGAGACAGGAAAAGGTAGCAAGGCACCCAGGGATCGTCTAGGGAGGAGAGTACGAGTCGACAGATGAAGATCCATCTGTGTTGAGAGGAGTGGAGCAGAGAGATGCAGAAAAAAGCAAAGGGGAATGTGACACATGGAGTCGCGGTGCGTTCAAATCCCGTGCGGAGATGGGGCATTCATGTTCGCTCCGGTGTTTTCGGCCCCAATCTCTCTTTTTTTCCCCCCTCACTTGTTTTTGTCTCTTCGGGGTTCCATAAACTTCCAGGCACTTAAAAGTTGACGTTGAACTTTCAATGACTTTTATTCAAGTTGTCACACTTCTATTGTTATTCGTAGTGGCAGTTGTAGTCATAGTCACAGTGAGGGTTTCAACTGCCAGTCAGCCTGTGAAATACAGTAGTTACTTCCAGTGTGCAATTTCGGTGCAGTTAAAACATTTTGGCGGGCCGTTATTGTCTATGGTCACCGTCTCATTTGGCTTTACATAAACAAACATTATGTGGTTTTACATTGCACAAACAAACCATATCAGCAATGGTAAAAACCGTTATAATGAGGTCACTCACAGGCGGCGTCATCAGTAGCCACACAATATGCTTGCATGCACTCCATAGTTAATTATGTCATTATGTAACGGTGAATTGCCATAGGAATGGCACAAGTGTGCTGCTGGGTGATTCAAATCTAGCCACTAATGCAGATGATCTACAGAAGAATCCTGAATGCAAACACCCAGCAGATTGTGTGGGTTCCTGTGTGTCGGGCCAAGTAGCCTGTTTTGGTTGAAGTGAGTCTGTTGGGTCCTGGCTGCAGAGATTTCTGACAGATTTCACGGATATCTCTGGTCGCGTTTGTTGCCTTCAATCATGACGCGAATTCTCTGTCATATTGGTTTGTTATTCTTTGGTTGTTTGGCCATTGTACTACAGGACTAGTACTTAACATTATTATTTGAATATAATGTTAGCTTTTTTCATCTTACTACGAAGAGATGGAGGCACATTGTGTAATAGTGCTGTTGTTTTAAACAACAGATTTCATGATTTGTTTTGAAAAACGTGTCAAAGTGAAGTTCCCACCAGCTTTAGTTTTTTTTTTTTAAGACTCAAGAAGAAAATGTAATCCAGTGTTCATGTTCAAGTATTATGAACATTATGGCAAGGCTTTGAAGTTTGAGAACAAAGGAGTTTGTGACTTACGGATTCCATACAAAATTAGCTCGAAACATATATATGCAAACGTATATATAGACATAAATATATCAAAAAAGAAAAGAAAACATTCTAATTACTTACATACATACATACATACATACATACATACATAAGGATGCTAAGGGGTTAAAATCTTTTTAATCCTATATAATTTATTTGCGAATATAATATATATACTAATATAATAAGACAAGAACATTGAGATGATGCAAATTCAACGTTCCATGTTCAGATTTACTGGCCGGTCAAGGTGAATGAAACCTTGTTTATGGCATTTCTTACGCCTCTAGCTCGCAATGTCTCATTCATAAAAACAGTTTTTGTTGGTGTTGGTGGCGTAGCTCTTGTTTATTTTCCTCTTAACATTTGCTTATGACGGGTGTGGATGCTGATAGTGATGCAGCCAGACGGTCGTTGTACACGGCCACTGTCTGGACTCCGTCTCCAACGTCTTGGAAGATACGGCCATGCTCAATATTCACAGAAGGTAGACACAAACCACAGAGTAGTGTTTCTTTATCGGGGGCTTGTCCTTATAATCCCCCCTCTTCTGGTCCAAGATGATGAAGAATGCTCTGCTCCGGCTGCAGGTTGTTAAGAGAGAACCCCCAGCTCACTCCCTATCTTTCTCCCTGGCAAAAGCAGTTTCATTTTGTCTCACTTTAACTCTCATTTTGTTGCGGGTTTCACTTTCGTTTCAGGTGCTTGTGCTGACACGCGTGTGGCATCTTTACAGAGCTGGAACGGACCAGGGTGATCCGGTCACAGATGGAAGATCCTGTTGCGTACTTACACACGGAGATAGGACTGCACACAAACATGTGTGTATATGTGTGTGTGTGTGTGGGTGCCACGTCCATAGCACACACAGCAACGCATTTACACACTCGACACATAAAAACACACATGCACACCCTCATACACACTCACTGGCACACACACACGCAGACACAAACCAAGCACATGTGCATATACACGTTCACAACCTCAAACACACACACACACACACACAAACCCGCACCACCACTACAATGCAAAATACATACTGTAAGATGAGGGTGACCAGATGTCCCGGTTTGACCGAGACAGTCCCGATTTTGAGTCTTGTGTCCCGAGTCCCGACAAAAGCACGTCGGGACGCTAAAGTGTCCCGGTTTTCACGATACAATAAAACACAACCCTGGCACAGCGCCGACATAGCCTACAATATCGTATTACAGCACAAAAGTTAGTACAAAGTATGAAGTATATAGCGAGTTTTCGTGTGTGTGCGTGTGTGTCTGCAAACATGCTGTCGGCAGGAGAACCGTGGCTGCGCTCAATGTTCTCTTTCACACACACATACACACTTTACTTCTTTGTTTCAAATCAATAAATGCTGCCTATGATTAGGCCTCTTCACCATCACATTGCGGTCTTAATTATTCCCATTTTCAAAGTCCGACCTTCATTCAAGTAATAGGATGCGTATGCGCGCACGCGCATTATGGTCACGTGCACGCGCATTATGGTCACGTGCACGCGCATTATGGTCACGTGCACGCGCATTATGGTCACGTGCACACGCATTATGGTCACGTGCAAAGTGTCCCGGTTTTTGGTTCGAGAAACCTGGTCACCCTATGTAAGAAGTACACTCACTCACAAACAAAGGCACACTACAGCTGGTCAATAGCCAATTTTGTTAGGGATCTGCAATCCTATGAGGATTGGTGATTCAGGGGTGATTGTGTTCGTTCAGCTGCCATTTGTATTGCACTGCACGCGTGTAAGGGTTATACTTAACATCCTTCCATGTTGTGGTACAACAGCTAAGCATTTCTGGCCTAGCACTAGTCTAGTCTACCATGCTGCATTGACTATGATGCGATTTTATTCATGATGCCCCCAGGAACTCCCAAAATTGTGCATATTCGTGGTCACTTGTTCATGCAGGTAGACAACGAAGGCTCCTGCAAGTAAAATGGATAAGGGTTTTAAGCTATATGCTACTTTGCAACTATGAAGGTATGTCATTGTTTCATTGTCTGTTCCACAAACAACTTTTTGCGTGATATAGTGGTAATAATCCAAAAGAGTCGCGTTGACATTGCTATTTTGAGTCCAACAGAGACCGTTCGACAGGTGATGTCAACGTCCGGGCTGTCATGGGCTGATCAGGAAAAGCGAGATGCTTCACTGCTTCAGAGAAGGGATAGGGCAGCAGTTGCTCACCATCAGTTCTCTATTCAGGATCGTATTTATCAAAGTGGCTCAGAGTCGGATTAGGCAATCAGCTCTCACTATTAGACCTCTAAGTCCCTATAAGATTATGTTCATGTCATCATCATGGAAAAGGTCAATTGAATCTGCACTCAGACATTTTGTAAATGAATACAGTTCAATTTCACAAGTTGGTGTTCACTGTTTGTTGGAGTCCACTGGCTAAAAATAATAACTTCATTCTATGCACAGCCACACACACACAATCTCCCAGTGTTCTTATCTGTTCCATCCATGTGTGTTTGAACAGATATTGCTGCTAGCCTCTGACCCAGTTGTCCTGATATTGAATCGATGCTCCTGTACTGCTGGCACGGCAGTGGGTGACCACACAGTTGCCCTGATCTGTCAAACGGCGCACTACTCTGGGCTGAATGTGCAGAGTGTGCCTCCACTCCACACCTGCACTGAGCTAGAGCAGCACCGGCACAAGGCCAGAACAGCTGGAAGGGTTTTCTTTCTGTCTTTATTGAGTGTGATTTAAGCGAGGCCTAGGCGTTTTCATTTGGTTGCCCCTTGTTCAGATTGTATATTTGTATTTATTGTTTTGGTCAGGGGGCTAAACCAGGGCCAATAAACAATGAACGTTCATCATTAGGCCAACGGCAAACTGCCTCGCGGAGGGAGGAATCAGGTGAGGTGATTATTGATTCATATTATTGAATTACTGTAAGGAGGAGTTAAAGGAAATGTTATTGCTGCAACACAAATGCTGAGTGGTATTTGCGTTAAGCATTTTTTCACTCTATTCTTACTCTTCTGATTAAATGTTTGTAACACCGACAGTTAATTCGTAAGACAGGTGTAGTAGGTAGGGAGGTAGGTAGGCATATTAAAGGGTAAAGGGGCATTTAGCAGACGCTTTTGTCCAAAGCGACTTACTTAATCAGTACATTTGTGGACAGTTGGAGGAGGGGGATCAAGGGGATCGAACCGCCGACCCTACGGTTAGTGGACAACCCACTAAGTACGACCTGCTTTGTCCACCCACTCTATCCACTGAGCTACTGCCGCCCGTATTACATGCATTGCCAGGTAGAAGGGGTGTATGCTTTGTGTTGAAGAGAAATAAAGTACACAAGTTTTTTCACTGAATTTCCTATCACTAGATGATCATATGATTTCTTACAATGTATTCTCTTTCCCGGGAGTACGCCTCTTAAGGGGGTGGCTGGGGACTCACTTGAGATGGCTTTGCTGCAAATTACAGACTCCTATGATGACTTTGATGTTGGCAAGAAACCTCTCATTGCAAGTCTGGGCTTCAGCGAGGAGAAGCCCCTTGTCCACCATTGACAGCCGCGTCTTCATCCAACAGAGTGATGATGCCTGACTGCTCGAACAATTACTTTTCACGTCTAGAGCCACAATGCAACGATGACACACAAGTCACTGCAGCATGGGGCGGCAAGCCCATTGTTCCCTTCAGGGTGGCGTGGGATTCATCCTGTGAGAACATCCCACTCTGCAAGAGTAACGACGAGGGCTTCTGGCATCTCAGCGCCGAACAGTCAACAATAACTCGGGCATCGGAGTGCTTGGCGAACACACTTGGCATTGTGGCCTTCGCTGCCCCTGGAGACATCCATATCCCCACTGCGGCCAATATGGTGCACAAAACGAACCCACGCTCTGGTGATGGTGCTGACAGCCAACCGATGGAGGCCGAATCAACGATCCAGATCTTTTTCCTCACCAGGAGCAGAACAGTTCACCCATCAGTGGGAGGCACTTGCCTGGCGGGGCTGGTTATCCACTGCTTATTGATCCATCGTTGTTGTGATGCTGAAAAAACTCTTAGCATATTAATGCACATTAAAGGGGCACTTCGTCCATTTGCATTAAGCTTTGCATCGTTAGAAACCCGGTGATTTTTTGGAATGGTCGTGCATTATTCCGGGGGAAATCTGTATTTAGCTCTCACACTTCCTTCTTACAATGACACAAAATGACGATATTTGCGTCATTGTAAGAAGGAAGTGTAAAGGCCTAGTTATGCTTCGTTTATACTTCCGCGTCGATGCGACGCGTTGGGACGGCGGACCCACGGCAGACCCTTTGCAGACCCTTTGCGGACCCTTTGCGGCCTCGACGTGCACCTCCCCAAATCCTAGACGCGCGTCGAGGCAACGCCGTCCCAACGCGTTGGCTTTGGCTGTGATTGGTCCGCAAACTACATTTGCTGGAGATCGCTTTTCCGGTTTCCACTCGTAAACACCGCCATGGTGTAAACACAGCCTTGATAAATGCTTCGACTGATTGGCGACAATATATATATATGTGTGTGTGTGTGTGTGTGTGTGTGTGTGTGTGTGTCCGTATGTAATGATCAGAATGGTCATTACATACGGATTACTAGCGAGTTAAAAAGCCGTTCTTGATAAAGAACGGTTATGTCACGTTAGATCAAGACATTTAGAAAGTAAGCCATAATAAACTACATAGCTGTATATTATATAAAGCAATCGTATCATATAGTCATATCTGTTGATAAAAAACGTATAAAACTTTTGCCTTCATTTCTACTCGTAACTTTTTTAACTCGCTAGTAATCCGTATATGTAATGACCAGAATGGTCTGGTCCCTCTACCGGTGTGGCAATTAATTGCATTTTGAGACGTTAACCCAACGCAATCCCTCCGCAGAAGTATCACAGGCTCATGACGGCGTCCGAGCAACGGCGCGGCCATTGCGTGATCACGACGCGATCCCTACGCAGAAGTATAAACCAGGCTTAAAAGTTGGTGGCTACAGACCTATTACAGATCAGTGCCATTGGGTGGGACTTCACTTGCAAAAACCTGCAGAAACCAACATCCACCTTTAGTCTACTTTGAAGCTAAGCTAACAGACGCCGTGGAGAAAGCTGTGAAGTAATGACAATGGCGGAAGGTACTCGATCTGACATGGAAGACGGGGATTTTGAAGATCTGAATCAGATGTTTGTGGCTACCTTTACGAGCCACAATGTAGCGACGAGCTGCTGAAGCTGATGGAGAAACAGGAGGCGGCTACGGCTGCTGCCGCTGCTACAGCCCAGGCAGAAGACCTGCCTGTCGCGGACGAGGAGTCCGGAATGGCTCGAGCAGGGGCGGATTGGTGGTGCCTGTGCTCTCAATGTGCGCCTATCAGAATCAGAATCAGAAACAAGTTTATTGCCAAGTAGGTTTGCACATACAAGGAATGGACACAGAGATAGAGTCCGTCTGCTGCAAAGAACTTCAAAGATGTCAATTTCTTCCGGACGAAATCCCTGAACCAGATGAGGACACAGACATATGTGTTGTGGAGCATCCTAGTTTTGCACCGCATATGGACAGCGGCGTCCGGGAGACCTATTTCAGAATCCCAAAGGTAAACAGGAAACGTCAGCCAAAGCATGCAGGGACAAACGGACGTCTGACTGTAAAGTTGGTTTTTATTTTCTTTCTGTTACCAACGTGGCATGTTTACGGCACAAAAAGCTTGCAGTTGTGCTAACTACTGTGGCACGCTAAGACCATGCATCGCTAACTTTGTGCTCGATGTTTTGTCTAGACAATTTCGCCTAACAGCCTACCGACACTTTCTCAAATGGGTCCTGCAAGCGAGAGATGGGCAGAGGCCGTCGTGTCGTTTTACCTGCTTGCGTCGTGCAGGCCATCTTACTGAAATATCCATCTCCAGAGGGCCAGTACTGCAGGCAAGACCAAGACCAAGAAGCTGAGGACGTACAGGAGGAGCTATAATTTTCATTGTTTGCATATTTAGCTTTGTTGTTGATATATTGCATTAAGTGAGTTGTTCTCTTGTTTGTCTTTGTTGTGAAGACATTACTACCTCTCCTTTCCCCTGGCAGTGCATCATTGGGTCCTACCAGTTCAAGTTCAAGTACACAGACAAAGGACCACAGATGGATATCCTCAGGTAAGTGGCCTACAATCTTGCTGAACACCAGTATTAAAATTGCTTAACGCACCAGAATTGAACGTTTTAAATACACCTGTTTCACTGAGGGTCAAAATTAAAATTGTGTTGTACGCCACTCTTTATACTTTATACTTTTATTTATTTAGAATGAGTCTGCATTGTTTAGAACACATGGAGAACGCAGAGCAAATTGTCCCTTGCCACTGTAAAAGAAACGCTCTTTCTTGGCCAAATATGTTCCTGTGTGTGCGTGTGAGTGAGAGAGAGGAAACAAAACATTACCAGTGGTCAATATGCATGCTGCCAATTGAATAGTCTTTCGAGTTCTTACAATGGTACATCTGACTCTGAGGGAGTCAGTGCCTCACCAGCCATAAACCTCACCGCACCTCACTGACCAACACACAGCGTTCTCCTGACGACTAGTTCAGGCTGTGTCCAAAACGCTGTTAGATGGCAGTGTCTGATGAACCTGAAAGGGTTTCTTGATTGTTCTTGATTACCCTCACAGTAAAAGATAAAGCGTTTTTTTTTAACACTCTCCCAAGAGGTAGTATCAATACAATGCTCATTTAATAAGATCTGATAATACCGGCACCACTAAGGTGTGCAACACAGTCCATAAGTCATCTGGGTTGGTGGACGTTGCTATCCACCTCGCCAGGCTAATGGTTGCTAAATATCGTTTGGCCAGCGGGAGCAAAGACTAATTACAATTCCTAGCAAAGGTTAAATAAATGTACAGCATTACCGACACAAGAAAATGTCTTACCTTGATAACATATTCTAAGCCTGGTGGTGTGAGGATATTTAATGCTAAACAGTCACTTCAAATTACATTTTGCCGTACCGTGCTTCACCATGAAATGACCTCGCAAAAAAAGTGGGGTCAAAGAAGACTCCCATGTGCCTGAGTATAGGCTAATCGAGTATTTGATGATATGATGAAACACTCAATCTTACGGTTGTAACTTGGATTATGATTGGAGCCTATCACAGGATATTTGACACTACCTGGTATAGAATCGGATGATGTCATCACCCAACAATACCAAGTCTGAGCTCACACTATACGTCCCAACACCAACATGCACTCACACTATACGTCCCAACACCAACATGCACTCACACTATACGTCCCAACACCAACATGCACTCACACTATACGTCCCATCACCAACATGCACTCACACTATACATCCCAACACCAACATGCACTCACACTATAGGTCACACTGACATGCACTCACACTATACGTCCCAACACCAACATGCACTCACACTATACGTCCCAACACCAACATGCACTCACACCATACGTCCCAACACCAACATGCACTCACACTATACGTCTCAACACCAACATGCACTCACACTATACGTCCCAACACCAACATGCACTCACACTATACGTCCCAACACCAACATGCACTCACACTATGCGTCACACCGACATGCACTCACACTATACGTCCCAACACCAACATGCACTCACACTATACGTCCCAACACCAACATGCACTCACACTATACGTCCCAACACCAACATGCACTCACACTATACGTCCCAACACCAACATGCACTCACACTATGCGTCACACCGACATACACTCACACTATACGTCCCAACACCAACATGCACTCACACTATACGTCCCAACACCAACATGCACTCACACTATACGTCCCAACACCAACATGCACTCACACTATACGTCCCAACACCAACATGCACTCACACTATACGTCTCAACACCAACATGCACTCACACTATATGTCCCAACACCAACATGCACTCACACTATACGTCCCAACACCAACATGCACTCACACTATACGTCTCAACACCAACATGCACTCACACTATATGTCCCAACACCAACATGCACTCACACTATATGTCCCAACACCAACATGCACTCACACTATACGTCCCAACACCAACATGCACTCACACTATACGTCACACCGACATGCACTCACACTATACGTCCCAACACCAACATGCACTCACACTATACGTCCCAACACCAACATGCACTCACACTATACGTCCCAACACCAACATGCACTCACACTATACGTCCCAACACCAACATGCACTCACACTATGCGTCACACCGACATGCACTCACACTATACGTCCCAACACCAACATGCACTCACACTATACGTCCCAACACCAACATGCACTCACACTATGCGTCACACCGACATGCACTCACACTATACGTCCCAACACCAACATGCACTCACACTATACGTCTCAACACCAACATGCACTCACACTATATGTCCCAACACCAACATGCACTCACACTATACGTCCCAACACCAACATGCACTCACACTATACGTCTCAACACCAACATGCACTCACACTATATGTCCCAACACCAACATGCACTCACACTATACGTCCCAACACCAACATGCACTCACACTATACGTCTCAACACCAACATGCACTCACACTATATGTCCCAACACCAACATGCACTCACACTATATGTCCCAACACCAACATGCACTCACACTATACGTCCCAACACCAACATGCACTCACACTATACGTCACACCGACATGCACTCACACTATACGTCCCAACACCAACATGCACTCACACTATACGTCCCAACACCAACATGCACTCACACTATACGTCCCAACACCAACATGCACTCACACTATACGTCCCAACACCAACATGCACTCACACTATGCGTCACACCGACATGCACTCACACTATACGTCCCAACACCAACATGCACTCACACTATACGTCCCAACACCAACATGCACTCACACTATGCGTCACACCGACATGCACTCACACTATACGTCCCAACACCAACATGCACTCACACTATACGTCTCAACACCAACATGCACTCACACTATATGTCCCAACACCAACATGCACTCACACTATACGTCCCAACACCAACATGCACTCACACTATACGTCTCAACACCAACATGCACTCACACTATATGTCCCAACACCAACATGCACTCACACTATACGTCCCAACACCAACATGCACTCACACTATACGTCACACCGACATGCACTCACACTATACGTCCCAACACCAACATGCACTCACACTATACGTCCCAACACCAACATGCACTCACACTATACGTCCCAACACCAACATGCACTCACACTATACGTCCCAACACCAACATGCACTCACACTATACGTCCCAACACCAACATGCACTCACACTATACGTCCCAACACCAACATGCACTCACACTATACGTCCCAACACCAACATGCACTCACACTATACGTCCCAACACCAACATGCACTCACACTATACGTCCCAACACCAACATGCACTCACACTATACGTCACACCAACATGCGCTCACACTATACGTCCCAACACCAACATGCACTCACACTATACGTCCCAACACCAACATGCACTCACGCTATACGTCCCAACACCAACATGCACTCACACTATACGTCCCAACACCAACATGCACTCACACTATACGTCCCAACACCAACATGCACTCACACTATACGTCCCAACACCAACATGTACTCACACTATACGTCCCAACACCAACATGCACTCACACTATACGTCACACCGACATGCACTCACACTATACGTCCCAACACCAACATGCACTCACACTATACGTCCCAACACCAACATGCACTCACACTATGCGTCCCAACACCAACATGCACTCACACTATATGTCCCAACACCAACATGCACTCACACTATACGTCACACCAACATGCGCTCACACTATACGGCCCAACACCAACATGCACTCACACTATACGTCCCAACACCAACATGCACTCACGCTATACGTCCCAACACCAACATGCACTCACACTATACGTCCCAACACCAACATGCACTCACACTATACGTCCTAACACCAACATGCACTCACACTATACGTCCCAACACCAACATGCACTCACACTATACGTCCCAACACCAACATGCACTCACACTATACGTCCCAACACCAACATGCACTCACACTATACGTCCCAACACCAACATGCACTCACACTATACGTCCCAACACCAACATGCACTCACACTATACGTCCCAACACCAACATGCACTCACACTATACGTCCCAACACCAACATGCACTCACACTATACGTCCCAACACCAACATGTACTCACACTATACGTCCCAACACCAACATGCACTCACACTATACGTCACACCGACATGCACTCACACTATATGTCCCAACACCAACATGCATCTTACCTGATGTGTTTCATCCAGCAACTTCTGGTCTTTTTAGTATCAGGAAAGCGAAAGAACCAGCAAGATGGTGGAGGAGCAGTAGTATTGGCTGGATGCTGGCAGGTAAAGAAACAGTAGTATTGGCTGGATGCTGGCAGGTAAAGAAACAGTAGTATTGGCTGGATGCTGGCAGGTAAAGAAACAGTAGTATTGGCTGGATGCTAGCAGGTAAAGAAACAGTAGTATCGGCTGGATGCTGGCAGGTAAAGAAACAGTAGTATCGGCTGGATGCTAGCAGGTAAAGAAACAGTAGTATCGGCTGGATGCTGGCAGGTAAAGAAACAGTAGTATTGGCTGGATGCTGGCAGGTAAAGAAACAGTAGTATTGGCTGGATGCTAGCAGGTAAAGAAACAGTAGTATCGGCTGGATGCTGGCAGGTAAAGAAACAGTAGTATTGGCTGGATGCTAGCAGGTAAAGAAACAGTAGTATCGGCTGGATGCTGGCAGGTAAAGAAACAGTAGTATCGGCTGGATGCTAGCAGGTAAAGAAACAGTAGTATCGGCTGGATGCTGGCAGGTAAAGAAACAGTAGTATCGGCTGGATGCTAGCAGGTAAAGAAACAGTAGTATCGGCTGGATGCTGGCAGGTGAAGAAACAGTAGTATCGGCTGGATGCCGGCAGGTGGAGGAGCAGTGATGTTGGCTTTGGGCTGGCAGGTGGAGGAGCAGAAGGAGCACAAGGAGTCGATTGGGCACTAGATGCTGGCATACATACACATGTCAGCGTTCTTCATACATATTGTAAGTCAATTTACGCTTTACATCTATATAATATACTGTATAATGCATATCAGATTCCAATGCCCCACCAAGCCCTTTCGGGAACTAGCTGAAGACTCCTTGAACCACATGATGATCAAGCATGTTCAACTTCCGTTGTTCTAACTCTCTAAATAGCTCAGGCACAGCCCATTGAGTGACGAAGCTAAAACTGTTGTCTGGCTGAAGTTCAAATCTAAATAAGTGTCACCTGTCAATACGTATGGCATCAGTGCCTCTCATGTGTCAATAACTATGACAGGGACAAATCCTATTCAAATTTATCGCATTGATCTTGAATGACGGTGAGCTTGAAGACAGTGGGGGAGAGCACAGCATGGAATAGGCTTTGTAAGCGTGATTATAGTATAATTAGAGTAATTATAATGGCAGAATGCTCCGGGACTGTATTATTGTTGTTATTATTATTCAGCACACTGGTGTGCTGAATAAATGTGCGCAAGCCTATTTGTTTATTTCAAGTAAATGTTGTGTTCTGGCTTCATATCTGGGCAGGAATGATTTACTCCAGCAGCCTACGCCACGTCCTTTTCAAGCCTACTGTGTACGTAAGGACTGACGGGGTTGGTAGGGTAATTGCTAATGTTGTAGGCTAATGCCTGTGGGGATTATTGGAGAGAATGTATGAATAGGCTTGAAGCCTAAATGGCTTAAAATAGGATATCGCTGATTGCTCGTGGCGGTCGTGATCAGGCGATGAACCATGGCTGCTCACAATTCCACCGCAGACACTCTGCAGCTGCTAAAAGGCTGAAGATACGATGGTGTTGATAATGATGATGATGTTGACGATGATGTTGATGATGATGATTATGATGATGGCGATGATGGCTACAGATAGATGACCAAAAGGCAGGATGAACCAACAGTCAGAAAAAAAATTCCTCTTTGTAAGTAAGTAGACGAGTGTGCACACACACTCGTACGTGTATGGAGTATGCTGACACGCACACACACAGAAGCACACGCACTTGCAGAGATGCGCGCCAACACACACACTAAACCAGCACAAATCTGGAAAAGCTAACTTTAAATGTTTTATATTTGTATTTGGCTACAGAGCGGAAATGAGGAGTCAGGGAGAGGAAGATGAATGAATAAGCAGGAAGG
>JAXIVH010000035.1:357547-360047 GCA_036785325.1 Urophycis tenuis | reverse complement strand
AATCCTAGTCACAATTTTGTCCACGGTGTGAGATATTGTAACATGAATATACACTTATAATATTATTTAATTATTTATGGCTGCAGAGGTTAGAAGTGCGTGTGCTTGCGTGATTTACACGAGTAATATGTGTGTGTGTCATCACAGCGGTCAAGTGTTCCTTCCGCGCAAACCTAACCCCAGAGCACACTCTCCAACCCGTGCACCTGCCAAACCTTTTATCCTCGTAAAAACACGCTGACCCGCAAGCCCAGCCTCGCGCCGGTAAATCATCGCAACACTGTTTTTTTTGTGTTTTTTTTTACGAGCGGGCGTTTCTAAATCCGACGCGATTGGCCCCCGATCTGAACAGATGGCCGCCGTTGGCGAGGCCGTGACCCCGCTGAGCCAGGGGGGGAGCTCGCCGCGCGGGGCTAGCGAGACTCCGCCGAAAGCGTAAGGTGTTGACCAGGTGAGTGGTGGTGGTCGTGAGAGTGGCTATAAGCAGCAGGGGACAAGCAGTCGGCTGCGCCGCGCTATATAAGGCGGTAATATAAGATGCCGTGACTGATTACATTCATAAAAAGCCAGAGCATCGACTCCCAGCGACCAGCTATTGATTTTAGAGTCATCATCCTTTTTTTGTCCCCTCGAAAGATCTCCCCCCCCCTCCCCCCCCCCCCGGTCTGTGTAACGATGAGAGGTACACAGCCAGGCCTCTCTCATTCAAGCAAACCCCCAAACCGCGTCCTCCGCCACCTCCGCACACGCCATCAGTCGGTTGCCTGGTGCACGGCCCGTCGCTCCCCGCCTCCCCGTCTCGCGCCCGGCGGTCTTTAAAAACCCCACGGCGACAGGTGCGGACGGCACCGCCGGCCCCCGGCGCCCTTTCTCCGTCACACCATTGGCCCATCGCTCTGCCACGCGCCGTGACAACGTGGCGACGAGTTATCACACCCGTCAGCTTTACGAGTCCCCGTCTGCCCACGTCGCGGTCATAAACCCCGTCGCCGCCGGACTGGGGGATGGGGGGGGGGGTGGGGGAGGGGCGGCGGTTGGCAGTTGATGGCAGCGGTTGGCAGTTGATGGCGGCGCGGCAGAGCTAGCTTGGTTGCCGGGCGTGTTGCACCGACGGTGGGAGACGGGAGAGGCGGTGGGGGGGGAGAAGGGAAAGTGAATTCTGCACCAGTAGCTTCTTTAGACGGATTGTTGTGGTGATTAATAACGCGGGGAGGCATCGCGCTCCCTCCAGAGGAAAACATTTGTCCACCTGGGGACGCAGCCGCACACGTCCCGAAATAACCCGCCGCAAACAAGCTTGTGTTTACGCTTTAACACATTTCCCCTTTCTAATGGCCGTGTTTCGCCGCTGCAGATCTTCAGTCAGGCCTTACGACGGCGTTCCTCAAATGAGGCGTAATTATGTTTTTCGGCTGTCTTCGCTTCTTCAGATCAATACGTAAATTGTTCGGTTCGTATCCTAAAATTAAAAAAACATAAAAAAGAAAAAGTTTTCGTCGCTCCGTCTCCGTGTTTACTCTGTCCGCGTTTTGAGTGCAGGTCTCTGAAACGCAGCGGCACGCCGCTGTTGAGAAGTGACAACGCGGCTTTAGAGCGAGGTTAAGTTAATCAGCTGTCAGCTCCCTCAATGGCCAAGGGTCATTTGTAAACAAAAGCTCTAGTTCTGAAAGGTATGAGTTGTGTGCTGCAGATTGCTGTTCACAAACAATGTGTGTTTGTGTGTGTGTGTGTGTGTGTCCACTGGCTACCATTGGCAGGCTAATAGGTATTTCTGAATGCGAGCAGCTTAAGCCCAGGGCTTCATTTTGAGACTTTAATTTAATCGGAATGCCACTGCTTGTATTTATGTAATTAACATGTAAAGTTCTGATCCTCCTAAATTAATAGTTCGTTGCAACCTTCGGGTAATTTATCAGATTTTTTTGTGAGATGGCTTCTTTGGTTTTTTTTTTTAGGTGGACCGCATTTGCTTAGTGCTTAACAACATTCAAAAGCGCTTCACAAGACACACCGACAGATGCGTAGGGGCCAGATACTGCAGTCCTCAGGGGCTTCTCTCCCGGCCCGAAAGGTGCTCTGTTCGATCCCCGATGTCCACGGTCTATACTGGAAGCATCACGTAACAAGCAGCCCCATCCCCTCGATCGGTGTGTCGGCCTTAATTGCATGGATCCCCGATCCCCTCATGGGCAGCGTGCCTTGCTCAGGGGAACTAAGTCAGGGGGAAACCGGTTGCAGAAGGGGAACTTGGGAGTTATCCTGTAGGAAAATGAATGGCTATAATTGCCTTTTCTAATTAGTCTGAAAAAGGAACGGCACAATATTAATTTATTAAATGGGAAACAAGCTGCTAGTTTAATGGATTTGCTAAACGTTTTGATTTGTTTCAGTTGACGTTCTTAATATTAGAAAACAAAGGTCTGTCCCAACAAAAGGGAGTGCGTGCAAACCACAAACAGCAAATGTCTACGGACAAAACTTTGCATTGCGCCAAACCAAT
>JAXIVH010000035.1:335047-355047 GCA_036785325.1 Urophycis tenuis | reverse complement strand
ATGGTGGAATATTGTTTTCGTTGGACTGAGTGGTTCATTCCGAGCCGTGAAAAATTCACATATTTTCTCCCGGAAAATGTCCCCTAATGGGACGTTGTTATTTGTGTGTCAGAACGCTTTCATACTGTATGCGTCCACCGGGGACTTAAAAACTCCCAGAGCCTCGCTTTCATAATTAGGTTTATGACTGATGCAAAATTGTAAGCGCTCGTCATAAACATAAACGCGGCAATGGAGAGAGAACTGCTGCGCCGCTATTTCCTTGTTATGCTCCATCCTTTTTTCTGTATGTTAATGTGTCGCACCCCCCTGAGTTCCCCGGGACTCTGTTCTGGATCGGTGCACATCGATAGTGCGCGGTAACGCACGCACGATGGTGCACGGTTTCCCACTCGGGTTGGGCCGGTTTGCTAATTCACTCATTCATTCCTTTTGGTTTTCAATTTGTCATTTTCCATTCCATTCAGCCATTCATTCTCCTTTGCTCCTGCACTGTTTTTTCTACACCAGTCACTGCCGTGTGTTTTCTGCGAATGACCAATGGGTCCTTAAAGGGGCGATGACGTTGTTCATAGTGTCAGATTCAACATCAGTAGAACAATGTATGTCTTAACAGGATGGTGACATAGTACAGAAAAGCCCTCCTTCTTATTGTCTACCAGTGTTGAAAACAAAACTTTGACGTCATACATCAAGGTGTCTATTTTGTGATCGTGAAAGACAGACCCTGAAGATAATCCTGCCCACATACACAGAGCGATCCAAGTGTCAATACATACTCAATAAATGTCAATTATCGTTGTTGTCTATATTATTATTGTTGTATACGAAGGTTCATCCGTACAAAGCTGAGAGAATGTGTAGTCCTCGTAGCCAGATGAACAGGTAAGCTTCATGGTTCCAGGCCTGTCCATGTTATATTTATTATAAAAACTACAAAACCCATGGGGGTGAGAAAATGGAATGGCTGAATGTGACGAGTATTGATTGATGAATGCCAATACGTGGCACGTTTCAGAAGATAGATGGGTATAACTTATTTTGTCTTTATCCACGTTTGTGGTGTATATAGTTAGTCCTGACATGCTATTGTGTTGCCGTTTTGAATTGGTTTTGGAAGGAAAAAATAACAAAAAGTATGCAAGGAGAACTAATGGAAAAGCTAAAAGAGGCTATGTTTTAATGACTGAAACCGCGCTGTATTTGGGAAACCGTGAACATCACCATCCTGAGTGAAAATTCGGGTTATTACAATTTAGTTAATCACAGGCATCAGTTTATGTAGCTATTTTAATTCAGTCAGCGCAGTTTAAATTTAAAAGTGTATTGTTTACTTTTTTCTTTATTGTTTTGAGGATCAATGTGGTTAATGCATGAAAAGCCTTTTCCCCAAACAGGGTTGTTGACATTGGGTGAATTCAATTAATTTCGTATTTTTAACTTGAAAATTGTGCTACTTTAAATTTTCTTTTGATGTGAAAAGTTTTCCTATCTAAATGACATTATCATTCAAAGTGGGACTTGTATTGTAAACTTCTAAGAATGTAGACACAGCAAACTTTGAAGCTTTTGAAGCTGTTTAAAATAAATGTAATATAATGAAAGACATTAAAATTCAAGAGTAATGTCCACACAACGTTACTATGTTACATTTATTGTTTATTGTATACTATGATTAATTTACATATATCAAAATATGCTGTACGTATTATTAAAGTACAAAAGTTTGTTCATCCAACTCACTATACATTCATTAGGCTCATGTTACATTTAAAAACTTGCAAAGTTGGTGTTTTTGTGCATGCAACTGTGTTGGCAACCCTGATACAACAAATATATTTCCACAATAAGGGTTTTGCTGGCACGCCTCAGAGATGAGAAGTTTGCTTTTTAATTAAGTGTGTTTGTGTGTGTGTGCCTGTGCATTTAATTCGAAGTCCATTAAAATACAATTAAAAATTTGAAGACCATCTTCTTCTTACATCTTCTAAATCCTTGAGTGCTGTTTTTTTTTTTAGTTATGTTCATTATCCAAACACTGTGATGAGAGAGGAAGAGACTTTCTTTCAAATACGAAACAAAATTAGCTGCAGAAAAGTAAGAGCAGATAATGAGCAAATGACAAAAAGACAGGGCATATTGCATACACAACACATTACACACCCACACACACACACTGACACACACCCACACACACCATTTTTGAGCTAGATAGAGAAAGGTCTTTTCGTCCCTTCACTGGGGCCTGTGTCTGTAGGACACTCTGCTGGGGCCTCAGGTCTGGTCTGGCATGCGTCGGGCCCATGGCTCTCTCTGGAGTCTAAAGTTTCCCGCACATGCAGTGGGGGGTTGTGACTCAAGTGTTAACTATTTCATATAGAGGCTTTCATAAAGGGACTCTGACTGTAATGCAACTCCAGTGATCTTTGAAATAACAGTGGTTCTGTTCTTCGGTCGGCCGGGATCTGGAATCCTGGAATCTCAGGTCACAAAGATGATCGCCTCAATTGTGTAAATATAAAAGATTTATTTTTATATATTTCGAGTCATATATTTTTACTGTGTCTTTTGCGTTATGTGTTTGTCTACTTTTTGCATTTTGACCATCAGAAACAAATAAAAATGCAACAACAAAAACAATCATAATAAAACATGTAATAATATGAATATGAATAGTAGTGCTATAATATAGCATTACTATTCATATTCAAAGCTGCAGCAGCCATGCACTTAAAATAATTTGCTTGGATGTAACTTTTCATGCCCCTTTAAAGATACTGACTCATCCCAGGATCTTAATAGATAAGAAAACCCTGATCTCCTTGGCTGTGAAGAACCAAACGTATGATTGAGTGCCTCCTCTGAAGCCCACGGATGCATCTGCAGTATTCTGCAGTGATCGAGACAACTCAACATCTGCAAACATTGAACATTTTTTTCATCTGTCCTGTTATACTGTCTGTGTGTCCCCCGCCCTCACCTCCCTGGCCCACTCCTCATAGTAAGATGGGAGTAAACACTGTTGATAGGAATAATACTGTTGCTTTTGTTAGACACCCACACTTATGCATCACAGACAACGAGGAGGAGGAGTACAGGGAACTGGTGAGGAACTTTGTGGGATGGTGTGATGGGAACCACCTCCAGCTCAACACAGGGAAAACCAAGGAGCTGGTGGTGGACTTTAGACGCAGGAAGTGTCCCCCATTACCGGTTTCCATAAAGGGGGAAGAGGTGGAGATGGTGGACACCTGCAAGTTCCTTGGGGTGCACCTAAACAACAAACTGGACTGGTCTGATAATACCGAGGCCCTCTACAGGAAGGGACAGAGCAGGCTGTTCTTCCTGAGGAGACTCAGGTCCTTCAATGTGTGCACTAGGCTGCTACGGATGTTCTACCAGTCGGTGGCAGCCAGTGTCACCTTCTTCGCCGTCGTGTGCTGGGGAGGAGGCATCGGGTGTGGTGGGGCAAGTAAGCTGAACAAGCTGGTGAGGAAGGCGAGCTCCGTGGTGGGGATGAAGCTGGACTGTGTGGAGGCGGTGACAGAGAGGAGGATGAGGGGAAAGCTGCAGGCGATCCTGGACAACCCCTCTCACCCTCTCTACGCCGAGCTGAGGCAACTCAGGAGCACGTTCAGCCATAGGCTCACTCAGCCACGTGCTTCAAAGCGCTTGGGGGGCTCTTTCATCCCATCAGCTATCAGGCTCTACAATACCTCAACCACCCGCTCCCAACGTCTCGGAAGCGCCAGCACCACCAGATAATGGATTTGTATAACACACCACACACCTCAGACTGTTTTCTAGCCATTCTCATCTTATGTCTGTTCATCTCACTAATAACCACTGCCCATCTGTCATCTTTCATTGTGTGCACCAGGCTTCCACGGATGGTCTACCAGTCTGCGGTGGCCAGTGTCACCTCTTCACTGCCGTGTGCTGGGGAGGAAGCTTTGGGAGCGGTGGTGCCAGGAAGCTGTACAAGCCAGGGAGGAAGGCGAGTCCTGCAGTGGGGATGAAGCTGGACGGTGTGGAGGCGGCGACAGTGAGGAAGACGAGGGGAATGCTGCTGGCGACCCGGACCTACCCTCTCAGCCTCACTGTGCCGAACTGAAGCAACTGAAGCAACTCAGGAACACGTTCAGCCACATGCTCACTCAGCCAAGTGCCTCAAAGTGCTTGGGTGCTCCTTCATCCCACCAACCATCAGGCTCAGGAAGCTCCAACACCACCAGACAAATGGAATGGACTGAACTTTCATTCACATACACCACACCACACACCTTGGACTGTGACCCAGCCGTTGTTATTCCAGGACCATTCATATATTGTACCTGGAATACCTGTATAAATTTGCACATCTTGCACCTTGCACTTTCCGCATACTTGCACTATTTTATCTACTTGCACTATTTGATCTATCTTGCATTTTGCACCACAAACTGCTATCTAGGACACTAGTATGCATACGGGTCCTCTCGTCACCGACCTGACTTAAGAGCGCGTATTTAATCTAATCTATTGTTTTTTTTATTGTGTATAGAATTTAGCCAGGCTCTTTACTGCTCATCTATCCCCTGCACTGCTGGTCTCTGCGAATTTCTCCTACGGGGGATTAATAAAGAAATATCTTAATGCAATCAGAATCAGAATCAGAATCAGAATCAGCTTTATTCGCCGAGTATGTTCGCAAACATACAAGGAATTTGACTCCAGTTTTTCCATGCTCTCAATGTACAGACACGGACTAGACATACAGCTGAAACAAGACAATGAGCTAAACATAAACATTAACTACTATAAAACAAACAAAGGTAAAACAAACTACTACTACTACATATAGATGTAGATACATATAAAAAGTATATATGTATATATACATATACATATAAAAACAACAGCAATTAAATTGTAGCAGGTGGCAATAGTGCAATGGTGCAGAGTGCAAAGATGCTGGAATAAATATGGAATGATACTTTATGTACATGAGGTAGGTGGATATGACATGACATGTATACAATGTACAGTATGTACAGCGTGCTTAGATTTATATTGACATTGACCATATGATAAAAACGATCTTCACCTGTCTTCAGAAAGTTTAAAAAGTAAGCAATAAAATGGGGTTTTAAGGTGATGCAGCTGATGCATGTGTGCTCATTCATCCTTCAATCTGCACATTACCTGTGGCTCTCTGTCATGTTTCTCTTTCCCTTTTCCTTGTCTCTCCTCTCCTCTCCTCTTGTCTCGGCTGTTGTATTTATCTCCCACCCATTGCTCCCCTCTTCTCTCTCGCCTCCCTTCTCACATTCTCTGTTGTCGTCTCTTTCTCCTCTCTTCCCTCTCACACCTCTACTGTGTATTTGTGTCATGTCTCTTGTTGCAGTCCTTGTCTTGTCTGGCCAATACTCCAACGCTCTCTCCATTTCACTCCACCTCTCGTCTCACATTCTTTTGCTGTCTCTCTGCTCTCTCTCCTCTTCGACTGTCGTTTCTGTTGTTTTTGTTCATGATATATCTGTCTGTCTGCCTTCCTGTCTGTCTGTCTCCTGTCCTCCTCATCCTCCTTCTAAATCATGCTCCTGCTCTCCTCCCACATACTTAGATGTTTAACATTTGGCTTTACCTCTATCTATTTCTATGTGCAAAATAACATGAAGTGAAATAGCTAGCTTTTGAGAACTGCAGCCTTTGCCTGTCCTTCCCTAGTCCTAGTCAAAGGAGCCAAAGCCATGTGTACGTGTAGCACACTCTTGGCAGATTGCCCTGAGGTCAATAAGGTCCAGTTTGTGCTGATGGGCATGGCAAACTACAACATTATTCAGCCCCCTTCTGTGTCATTGTGGATCTGAGCCACAATTTTAGTTTCCTTAATGCACTGAAGATCCTCTCCGCTGCTGAGACAACAGGAATGACCTACAAGAGCCTTACAAGGACCTCCACCTGATCAAATAGGCCTCTGACATCAACAAGCATTCCTTTGAGAAAGCTGCAACATCAGAGCTGGACTGGTAGGTGTTCTTTGAGATGAACACAGGGGATCTGAGTATTGACCTACGACCTCATCAATTTGGCCTGTAAGGAGAACGTTGTCTAGTTTCAGAAGGATCTGTACATATTTTGGGGTTAATTGCTACTTGAACTGCAACTCTACAGTTTATAGCATTTTGTAGTTGTCAACCGCGTTCCTCTGGTGTTCGGGAACATAGTGGGCAGCCATGCTGTGTACCACTTTTGAGGGGAACACATATTTGCTTAATCCCAAGGGAGTCCACCTGTGCCTTATCAAAGATTTCATGTACACCCCCCTTTGCCAAGTCCAGGGGCAGTTTTCCCTTTTTTGGAAACAATAGAGACCAAGAGACCATTAGCACTCACATGTGTGTCTGCTCCATTAGAGACCATCTCGTCCATATACTAGACAAAAGTATACTGACTGCAAACTGAGTTTACAGCCTTTCCTCAGAATGTCCACCTGGTCACAGCCTTCATTTGCCTCATGGCCTTTAATAAAAACTAAACCCTGCCTAGCAAGGTAATTCAGTCTTTTATTGGTCATTCTCAGTATTTTTTTTAGATATGGGAATGAAATGTGTTCTCTGCATTTGACCCATCCTATGGCACATAGGAGCAGTGGGCTGCTGTGTTCATTTGACCCATCCTATGGTACATAGGAGCAGTGGGCTGCTGTGTTCATTTGACCCATCCTATGGTAAATAGGAGCAGTGGGCTGCTGTGTTCATTTGACCCATCCTATGGTACATAGGAGCAGTGGGGCTGCTGTGTTCATTTGACCCATCCTATGGTACATAGGAGCAGTGGGCTGCTGTGTTCATTTGACCCCATCCTATGGTACATAGGAGCAGTGGGCTGCTAGGTTCATTTGACCCATCCTATGGTACATAGGAGCAGTGGGCTGCTATGTTCATTTGACCCCATCCTATGGTACATAGGAGCAGTGGGCTGCTATGTTAATTTGACCCCATCCTATGGTACATAGGAGCAGTGCGCTGCTATGTTCAGCGCCCTGGGAGGAGGTTGGGGTTTGGTGTCTTGCCCAAGGACACTCTCGACATGCAGACAGTTTTGGAAGTGGGGATCGAGGGGATCGAACCGCCGACCCTACGGTTAGTGGACGACCCGCTCCGTCCCACCTGCTCTACCCACTGAGCTAACTGCCAACCCTAAGGTAATGGACTGAACCCGTAAGCTCATCAAGACAGTCCAATGCCATCTCCTCTTTCTTTGCCCAGGTGCTTGACAGCTGTACATCTCTTGGCCTTGTGTCTCTTGGGCATTAACCGCGATGGCATGGTGCTATGATTCACTGGCTTGTTGATGAGCAAAGCTAATAACAGCATTTTTCCACTCACAACATAATTTGGGGTAAGAAGCCAGGACATACTTTTTTTTTTTTTTTTTTTTTTTCCAACAATGGGCTCTCGGGAAGACATGGGTATGGCTTGTCCCACCGTTCTTGAAAATGATGCAAGATGTACTTGTATGTACCTGGGATCGGGCTGGTGAGGCTATGTCCACGTCTTCACTTGTGCGCCGAAGTGCTTTTACAGCCTCACGGTTGCTGCTGGCGGTTGCTGCTGCTGCCATGAACATCCTTCCTAGCGTGTGGACCTGTACCACGACATTACACATGTAGCTACTCTCTATGACTTAATTAAGTGAGCAGTACACTAGTTATATGTACTAAACCATTGTGTTACCTCACCCGTGGCCCTGTTCCTCCACTTCCCACTCCTGCATGAAGAGAAAATATACAGGCTAGCTCTGTTAGTTTGCTGAGTATATTAACATTAGCCTACTCTCTCAATGGGTCCAATGTAGCTATGACAGTAACAATAAGATAACAACATCATTTTAGATTATTTTCTATATATTTTCTGAGACTCTGTGTTAACAATTAACGTGGTATTGGATGTGAGTATCTTGGGAGGCCTTTTTTTTTTGTTACTGTGGTCGGTTACCTAACCTAGTTAACAAGATGGATCACAGTTTCAAAAGATTTGGTTAGCTAGCAGGCGGGTAACAGGTAATGTTAAGTCATTGTGGCCCAACAATATAAATTACTGTACAGCAATGCTGCTTGTAGAATAGAGCTTTGCTCTATGCATTAAGGTTATCCGTTGACGATATTGATTTCCTAATCCCCTCTGCTCTGCTGAAAGGGCTGCTTGGTGCTACTGCATGTGTTTGATCATGTACCCCCTAGTGTTAACCCTTTGTGGGGTGCACTAAATGAAGCCAACCACAGGAGACGCTGCCCGTATTGACTGGGATTATTGACAGGGGCATTTTGATCGTTACTTGACATTGGTAGGGACTTGCCAAAGCGCAACACTAACATGCTACTCTGATAATTGTGTCCTCACTCCCAGTGCCACAATTGAACGCTTGCCACATCACTAATAATTCGTCAGTACCAACGGGTGCCCAAACTATAAACTCAGCACGCTCTACACTAGAGGACAAACTAATTACTGGAGGAATGGTGCACAACCATAGCCTGCACATAGGTACCCCCCCCCCCCCCCCCCCCCCACACACACACACACACACACACACACACACACACACACACACACACAAAGAGATATTTTGCTTTGGACTTGGACGATTAGAAACAAGGTGACACTAAATTATGCATAAAACTATTGTGTACGCTGCCCCCACTGAATGCAGTATTACATTTATGGAAGACTTGCCTAATATACAACATATTACAAATGAACAATTACACTCAGACCTTGGAATCGGCCCTTTTTTCTGCTATACGGCACATTGCCCATATGTGTAGCATGTTGAGGCATCACTGTTTTTCGGCAAACATACACATATATGTGTGTGTGGGTGAGTATGTTGGCAGAAGTGTGTGACATGGCAGGTTAAGCTAATTTGAAGCCTTTCTGGACAACTGTCACATCTATTCCATGCCAATACAACCAACACAGAGTGAGTCATTGCTTTGTGGTTAGGATACCAATAGTCACACACTGCACTTAATGTGTCTCCTCGGGTTTCAGACATGTGCCTGCGTGCACACACACACACACACACACACACACATGGAAACAAATAGACATAACACACACAACAGACACACATGAGTATACATGACCAAACACACCCGACACACACACACACACACACACACAAACAGGCAGATAAATTATGGATCACAGTTTCTCTCTGATGTTGTGTAAAAGAAATTCTACCATTGCTTTCAAGGCAAACAGAAATACACTCATGGCCCAAAACACACGCAGACAAACACTGACACACACACAGCAACACAAACACACAAGTAATCTTTGATTGGACAGATAGATTTGACGACGTGCGTAACAGAATACGATAAGAAAGGTAGCCCAAGAAACTACCAGGATGAAAATGTGTGCTTTTTTTTAATTACTATCTTCTAAAGCAACACAAAAGTCTACACGGAGAAGAAAGGTCTCCCCCCCCCCCCTCTCTCTCTCTCTCTCTCTCTCTCTCTCTCTCTCTCTCTCTCTCTCTCTCTCTCTCTCTCTCTCTCTCTCTCTCTCTCTCTCTCTCTCTGTGCTGATCTTTCCCCCAATTGACTATGAAGGTCCAGAGGAGATATGTAGAGGTCAGGCCTGGGGGGGGGGGTGGGGGGGTGTGCACTGTAAAATCTGACAGGTTGATCTTACTTTAAAAAAAATCTAGGAAACCGAATGCCTTGAAAAACACAAGTAAATATGACTATTAGTCTCAAGTAATGTTTACTTTATATCTACTTGTGAATTTAAGTGTCAGCAACTTAATTAAACCAAGTTGGTCTGACTTACCTGAACTTTTGTGTTTACTCAGTAGAATTTAGGAAACCTTAGATAAATAATGTAAGCGCAACAAAGAATGATTCGTTTAAAGGATTATTTTTTATTTTAACAAAATGCCATTCTGAACATCTCCAGCCAAGGCCAGTGATGTCTCTCTTCAAGCTACAAAAAAAAACAAGAGTAACAAAAATGGCTTTACACTTGTGGGTTTTACTATGACTACTTTCAGTGCTAACTCCTGAGGCAGAATGTGTCTCATAAAAGAAACATTCTTATATGTAATAATATTGGTTTAAGTTAAAAATGTTAAACTGAGACTAAACTAAACACACACATGAGTCAAATTGTTGTTCAGAACTCATTGGCTTTGGTGTGTGTGTGTGTGTGTGTGTGTGTGTGTGTGTGTGTGTGTGTGTGTGTATGTGGTTGTGTGTGTGTGTGTGTGTGTGTGTGTGTGTGTGTGTGTGTGTGTGTGTGTGTGTGTGTGTGTGTGTGTGTGTGTGTCTGTCCACAGGCAGACTGCTCTATCTTCCTCTCTGTTCAGACACAACAAGTAGGCTATGTGATTTAAAATACACAATCACAAACAGCAATGACTGAATATTTCATAAATACAGTGGATGTGGATTGGAGAAACCCCTGGGGGGCTTCCACAGCAGTGTGGAGAGGGAGACAGTCGCTCGCCATGCATGGGATGCACATCATTTATGCAATCTATAATATCACATTTATATAGTTTACAATTGATCATCAGTGTGTTTGCGGGCCAGATTTGCTCGCGGCCGGCAGAGAAAATAGACCAGAAGCCGAAACCATGGCTTCCCTTCTGAACGGCCGAAGAGCCACCGAAATGAAGCAGCCAGTAATGAAACCTGAACTCACAATGTCTTTGTCGCCTTTCGCCCCGCTGCACAGCGGCACAGGATGTCTCTCACAACACAATACAATACAATCACAGCATTCATGAGACTGTAAGGACAGGGGGGCGACGACGTTAGTCGGCTCATTTTTACATCAAGTGGAAACTCTGTGGAAACTCACAAAACACACATCCACACCCACAAAACAGAGTGCAGTGTGACAATGTTTATTTCCGGCTCCGGTTTTTTCGTGACTTTATTTTCTGTCTTGGATACACTAAAATAACTTTTAAATGACGGGTTAGGCTCTATAGTGAAACAGAACGGGGTCAACGTTAAGTGAATGGCACGGCGGCTTTGGCTAATGTTAACTTTGCTACCGTTAGCCTGCCAGGAGTTTGAGTTATCACTGGAGGCCTACATTAAAAAAAACGTTTTTAGGCAAAAACAAGCTTGAATCACCAGGTTAGTGCAAAATAAGCATTGTAACTTTTTAATTGTATGTAAGCATAGCTATTACCTTTTACATCGCTGACATCAGAAAATCACAAAATGTGTTCTAGACCGACCACACAGGCAGCATAGCAACAGCCACCCGTAACCGCCCAACATCCGAGCCACTTGTTCTGTATCAAAATGGCAGCAAGGTCGAGCCAACGCTTTGTAAAAATAAAAAAAACCTATCTAATGGAATGCCTTTTATCACAAATCACAAGCCTTTTATTGCAATCCAGTGACATGGAGGATATGCAGTTTGATTGTTGTTTTTGTTTCAGTTGTGTACATTTCATTCTGCGTTGTGTTTATGTTTAAAGCTGGTATTTATGCTAATTGTTTATTGAATGATGCTGCGTTGAAGTGATGTTAAACACAAACAGATTTCGTTCTCGTGGACATGGTGATATCAGGTGGGGCCGGCAGAACATACAGACAATAGTAACAGCATTGGCGTTAAAATGTTTAAAATTATGAAATACTTTTTGCCGACATAAAAATAGATAATTGTATGGAAGGCGTTTTTCATCCATTCATTTGTAAGCAATACGACATCTCCGTAGCAACAAACCGGCATGCGTGTTTCGTGCCCCCGGAAGGCCATTCCGACGGACTAGTGGCTTGTTTTTCCCGCGCCCTCCAGAGAGGGGTGTCGGTCTGCCTTCTACCGTTTGCCTAATTATATGAGAACGCAGCATAATTACTGCACTCCTTTGTCTATTTGATGGGTGTGGGACACCTTCATGTTGACAATTCAGATGTGGACCTGCAAAGCTTTTTTTTTTTTGTTGCACGGAAAACTCACCGTCCAACCCTACCGTGTGGACTCTTGGAGTGGATCGCTAAATAACCAGTCGGAGTAATTGTAGGAGGGTTCTTGTTGATTTATTAGAAGGCCATCATCCTTACAGGTATCATACCGATCAGAGGTTTTAACGAGCTCGGGGTCGTCCTGCGCGTCGTCTCTACGAGAGTCTGCCTAGGAAGAGCCCCGTACATAGTTTGCCAGTCATATTTATAAAAAGTCCCTGCCTCAAGGGTGGGGGCTCACACGTATTACTGATATCACAACAAGGCTCCATTCATGGCGTGATATTGTGCCAAGCTACGTGCCTCGGTTTGTCTGGGTGCATCACCTGCTTGGCCTTGGTTCCCACAAGGCCGGGTCGGGTGTAGCCTGGACGGTGGCTTCTTGTTTTTGCTATGCTACAGTTGATACTTGGAGCAGCAGGATACGTGTCTCTCTAATCTCTCGAGTCCGCAAGGCCGTTTCGGTTCTGTATGGTATATAGGTGTGTTTCAAACCAACCGCCTGCTTTGCACGGGGCCTTATGGGCCTCTGACTAAGTGTCTGCAGGGTTGTTTGGTACATAGTTTATTTTGTATACATCAACATTTTAAATGTCACAATACAGCGTGATTTGGTTAGGCTACCGATTATTGCAATTATTACTTTATTAATAATGTCATTATGTGCAATACTATTAATATTATATTATTAATAAAGCACTATGCTTGATATATATATATATAGACCTATATGCGCATCACTTAATACCGTGCGTGTTTTGACCTGGAACTGTTAGCTTCCATCTTTTATTGTGTCATAGCCCTCTCCCTTATATATCCCTAACTTGAGCATTAGCTTTAGCATTGATTACATGGACATAGCAAGCAGAACTCACAAAACAAGTGTCATTGATCTGTTCTACATTGCTGTGACTTAACCAGTGTGTAGCGTGAAACTCCAGACACAATCAAACCAAATAAGTCAACTAAGTTATTACGACTATTTTATTTTCTTTCAGGTTCATCCAGTGAGCTCTCGAGAAGAATTCTTCTGACTCCTCACTGCTTCCCAATTCAATTTGGTCTTCCCCGAACAAATTGTGTGAACATTCAATGACAAAATGCAGTGTCAAAGCTAGAACAATAAAAAATGCAAAACCAATTTGGCCTTTAGTATTATTAGTAACATAACGCATCAAAAATATCTCACTACTAGGCCTACCTGGCTAAAAGAAGTTCTTGCTTAGTTACTACCAGGAATTCTGAAGCTCCATTTGAGATAAGATCTGTAGTTTACTTATTACATAACAGTGTGTCCTACGGCTAAACAATAGATAGCAACCACATCCTTTTGTGTGTCGCTGAAGGCAAAAAAAAATAGATAGCTAGCAAATGTTTTTTTTTTTGGTGTAGCTGACGGCTACGCAATACTTATACTGGATGGTTATTTTGTGTAGCTAACGGCTAAACAGCACATAGCAACTGGACTCCCTGGCCTTCCATTGCCTTGTTACACTTCAGCTTGGAAAATTACCACACTTCCAAATGAGAGTTTTTTTGTGTCAGCTGCACGCACCATTGACTCAAACAAGACCAGAATCACGAGTCTCAATTTCCTTGGTAATCACACCTATCTCTATCTACAGCCATCTATTAGGCTCTGCCTTGACAGGACTTGCGTCTTAAATCCTTTGAGGAGGCGGTCTGGTGTGTGTCATTTGATAGAGCATGTCATTACCACTGCCTGGGTTTGCGGTTCCATTCCCACTGGTGCCACATATGATGTATGCACGAGTGCACTTGTGAAATTGCAATTCCACAAAATGTAATCCATATGTGCCCATACATTTTTGGGAAATACATTCTGAAATCTATTGTTATTCCTGATCAAAAAAGGCGATGGACACATTTTTTCTACTAAAGCTGTTTATCCGACACCGACTTGCAGCGGTGTTTTAGAAGTCAAAGCATGAATGGATGGCACTTAATTAATTATTCAGCAGGCGCACTCCTCCCGAACGGCCGTGAAAATAGTCATTTATTACAGTCAGTGTTTTAAGAATCCATGTCACGGGTGAAACTGGCCACTGTGATATTTCAGGGGTGTTTTTTTTTTCAATCCTGGGAAAAACACACCTCGGCACATGAGATAAACTTGTCATTTGAGATAAAACTGTCTTTCCCCGCCGTGCCCCCTCACTGCGCTCCTGTACTTGGCCACGCACATCCCGTGTGCTGCGACGAAGCCAGCAGGGCACGGCTGCCATCAGATACCGTAGTATTTTGCACCAATGTTCAGGCTCTCCCACGCGTGATAACGAGATCAAAGCATGTCGGGAGGTGGGCACGAAATCGCGGCGATACTCACGTTTGAAGTCACTATCAAAGTGTCTGTTCCTCACATATTTTTCCTCTCCTCTTTTTCTCGGACCAGGTTTGAAAGCTCGGGAAGCGCAAGCTGCATTTAACTCAGCTGGGTCAGCCACCGGATGATAAGGGAGCCCTAATGGGACCTTAAACACAGATCCTTCTGGACATTCGCGTTTTGGTCGTGATGATGCTATCTTAGTATTTACTAGTTTGTCTTTTAGCAACGACTTCCAGTGAAGTGAGACACATGTTACACTGAATCGGCTAGGGGGGTTGGTACCTGGCTCAGAGATGCCTACAGGTAGACTGCGTGCATTGGTGTTCGAACCCACAGGAGATAAACACCCCAGGTGTCCTGAAAACCTCTGTGTAGGCCTATTTGTAAACATGGCAGATTATACAATCTGTGCACTAACTAATTTCAGCCAGCTTCAAAATAGTGTGAGACTTGTTAATAGGCCGACTGCAAGCAAGCTTTGTTTGTTTTGTTGTGTTTGATATACAGAATGAAAACATATCATATCATAAATTAGGAGCTATAGTAGATTATACACAACTGCCAGTCTTTTAAAAACACACTACGTTTTTGTGTTACCAATATGGTAATTTGGTGATAAACAGACATGTTCAAGATGAATTTGAAGAGGTTTGTGACACATACCCGTCAGTCAGATGGGTTTATTTACAACATACTTTTGTTGTCACTTGTTGTTGGAGCTAGTTTGTGTTGTTGTTGTTTTCTCTGCCAGATTTTCCTCCCTTTTGTCAATTGTCGATTGATCGACAACAAACCACCAGAAACAGTGTGTAAAAAGAGAGTATCTCACAACTAAAACACAGCCATGCTAGGACAGAGAATGGAGGTGAAACACTAGTGTTGTGTATTCACTGACAGTTTGCAGCTCAAATGCTAGCACAGTTGATCCTGAAGGAAATAATGGAGATAGATTCAGGATCTGGGTGGAGCTCTGTATAGAAACATTCTGGAAATATAGTCTGAGAAGAGACGGCAACACTTAATCAGGATACATTTTTAACCATTCATTAACATTGCAGTTATAGCCTAAGCATGCTGAACAACGATCTAATAATCAATTAACAATGATGTTCATGTTCATGATGGTAATGGAGTTGTCAGACTTTAACGAAGGTATTAATTCATGCATTATTGAATAGGGTTAACCCTAACCCACTAACCCTTTTGGCTATCGCTCGCTTGTCACTACATGTTACACATAACGGATGGTGAACGCGGCCAAGCTATTGTTCAGCGAGGTTTCCCCTGCAAGGTTCATTTTTCTGCACCGGGAGACGCGGTCGAGTGCCGCGACGCCCCTCGACCGAAGGCCGTCCTCCGGTGGATTCTGGGGACCGGGCGCGGAGAGTCGCTAACGCTTCTTCATCAGGGCTCCGGCACGAACCGCAACCAGCTGGGAGAGATCTATGGACGTCTGCGCCGTCGGGCTGGGAATAGAGTCAGCAGAATGACAAAGAGGAGAAAGTTTCACCCCGCCGCATTTAAACTAGTTTTATTGTATTTTCTTTCTGCAATAATGCGGGGGTTGGTGGCGCGGTGTAACAGGGTCCTCGTGAAAAGCGTTCGCATCAAATGGTGTGAAAGAGGGCAACGTTGAAAATGTGTCGAGTTTTAACTTGAGGGAAGAGTTGTTGTGCGAGTAAAATATGATTAGTTGATATATTTATAAGTTGCACAAATGGCCGTGTTTATTTGGCAAATATAACTATGGAACAATTAATAATGACTGTAGAATAAATGCAAATGTGATTTTTATATATAGCTTTTTTTGTACTCTCTAAATGTGAGAACTAACTAAAGCGAGCTGGCTAGCCCAATTAAAAAACAGAGGTCTAGGTTGAGCAACAAACACCCAGGGTTATAATTTTAATAAATGCTCTCTAATTTCAGTTTTCTCTTTTCAACCGTTTTGGACCCAAACAAAAAGCCATGCTTAGTTAGTACCTTTCAAGGTCATGCTCGTTACAAAAAACTTCCAACGAAATACATTCACATCCAACAAAAAAAAAAAAACAAACAGCACTGCTGCGTTCACAATTCAACCCTGACCTGGTCGGTCTATAGTCTCTGCGTTTATTTTGTGAGAGAGAGTGTGTGTGCGCGTGTGGGTGTGTGTCATGTTGATCAAACAAAAGGCAGCCATAGACATAGTAAACACTTCAAAAGAACACTGAATGCGTTTTTATCCCTCTCTCTCTCTCTCTCTCTCTCTCTGTCTCTCTCTCTCTCTCCTCTCTCTCTCTCTCTCTCTCTCTCTCTCTCTCTCTCTCTCTCTCTCTCTCCTTCTCTCTCTGTTTCTCTCTCTCTTCGGCTGTGCCTCATGCACTAAAATGGTTAGTCAGGGACTGGAAGCCCCCGGAAGCCCCAGGGCAGCCTGTGTTTCGGAGACGGGCCTTTTCTATTTTAGTGACAGGTAGTGAGGTCACAAGAGGTAACCCCATGGAACTCTCAATGATCACCAATTTAATTTAGTCTACACGATTGTCAAGAGTCATGGAAAACACCCCCGTCATCATCAGCCCAAAGTGATATGTGATTAATTTTCTTGCCATGTTTGAAGGACAGTCTTTACCTAACGTCACTCATCATATATTGATCGGAAAACGAGAAAAGTTGTCAGATATTTGCATTAATGAAATCTAAAGTCACAATGTGTTGGGGATTTTAATGAATCAATCAACCAATAAAATTGTAGCGCAGCTTGGATTTTGTGGTCAGTCAATTAACCAGTCGACTAATCGCTTCAGCGCTAATCCAGATCAATCAATCATAGGCCTACGGTAGCTGATGGGGACTAGCTGTGCAGTTTCCCCCAAATCACAATTGAACTGCAAATGTTAACTCAATTTTCAAGTACATATGATTAAGTCCCTAACGTAATCTCTGAATGAAACAAAATATAACAAAACTAAACAAATCCCTAATTAATCAATACATTGGTTCAAGTGCCTCAGAAAAACAACAAAACAAAACAACAATGCTCTGCGTACCATCGTTCCTTACAGAGAAGCAAATTAGCCACACTAGATTAATTGTGGTTTTGAGACTTGGTAGCCAGGGCAACATGGAAGTCATATCCCAATCTCTTTGCAGAGGCCAGCCTTGAGTGATCACAGCTTTCCTTTGCTTCTGTAGTATTCAGAAGTTGACAGAGAGAAGATTGCCCATTGGACACAGTGATGGCCGTCTTGCACGCTTCCCCTTTGTGCTCCGGAAGAACGCCGTTTCGAAATCCTTGAGGGTTTCTGCTTTCTTCGCTGACGAGCGAAGACGCCTCGTCCTTACCTCAAAACATTGCATCAAGTAATCGCGGTCATTTTCTGGTGTGAACTGTTGAACCGTGTCAATGTGTGATTCCCAATCGGCCTCTGTCAGATATCGGAGTATTGCTTTTGTCTCCTCTCTTTTAAGACATCGTAAAGTGTCTTGTTTTTTACAAAGTGTGGCATAGCAGTTTCGGAATACTGTTATGTTTAGCTTATCCCCTGTCCATTATCTTGTATTCGGTCCCAATGTTTACTACCAAAATATAATAATAAATAAAGGTTAAAAAAGGTTAAATAAAGCAGCAGTACTACCACTGCTGACTTATTTCCAAGTAAAATGAATGAATACAGGAAAAGAAAAAGCAGGGATATGGTGTGAGTGTGGAGTGCAAAACTGCCAAGACACTGCTAGCCAGCTGTGTGTATTTGAAGTGGAACGGAGACATGTTTCTTTGCAATTGATTTGCAAAGCCTGGTGCCAGTGCTATACCTGTCGCTGTGGGTATTTTGTTTGTTTAATAGTCAAACGAAAAAACCGTAAACAAGCAAGGAGGTGAAGTCTCCTTCAGCTATTCCTTCAGTTGCAGTAGCTCAGTGGGTAGAGCAGGGTGGACAGAGTGGGTCATCCACTAACCGTAGGGTCGGCGGTTCGAATCCCCTTGATCCCCACTTCCAAAACTGTCCGTATGTGGAAGTGTCCTTGAGCAACTGACACTGAACCCCAACTTGCTCTCCGGGCACTGAGCAGCCCACTGCTCCTATGTACAATAAGATGGGTCAAATGCAGAGAACAAATTTTGTTGCCATGTCTAAAAAACATGGGAATGACAAATGAAGACCTCAAGGTCCCAGTAAATAAAATTAAAAAAAAGTCTGTATTCACTCTAAGCTGTTTCTAATGTGTGTTTGACGAATGCTGGATAGAGTTATGGTTATATTTGTACTCTGACGTCAAAGGTGCTGTACCGACGCAAGGCTAACAAGTTAAGAATCCAAAGATTGTTTGAGGCAGCTAGCCAAAATGCACACTTTAGGCACACACATACATTAGCTACAGCTCCACGACTAACTGCCATGAAATAGTGCTCTGTTTTTTTTCTTATTCTTCCGACGTGACAGGTCATTAAAAACGTTTTCTATAGTTAAAAATCATAGGAAAAATAACAACAATGTTGACTGGGTTCAGGTGAGGAGTACGGAGCAAATAGTTTGTAGCCAAGTATCTGAAACACTTGTGGTCATACTTCACTTTAACGATTTTATGATCACATAGGAAACAGCCAATGCACCACCATTAATAGTCATGAAGGTGTACAGTGCTCTAACCGTGCTTTGTGCGTATGCGTGTGTGTGTGTGTGTGTGTGTGTGTGTGTGTGTGTGTGTGTGTGTGTGTGTGTGTGTTCGTGTGTGTGTGTGTGTGTGTGGGTGTGTGTAAATGTGGCACAGCATGCATAATTAAAAAGGTGGGACATGAACGCATTCTGAGCTGTTGAGTCTGCTCTTTAGCTGAAACAGTTTTTATGCTCTCTCTCTCTCTCTCTCTCTCTCTCTCTCTCTCTCTCTCTCTCTCTCTCTCTCTCTCTCTCTGGCACTCTCTTTCTTACTTCTCTTGCTTGCTCTTTTTGACTCTGTGTGTGTGCGTGTGTGTGTGTGTGTGTGTGTGTGTGTGTGTGTGTGTGTGTGTGTGTGTGTGTCTCTCTCTCTCCCTCCTTCCCACACACCCACAGGGGACGGACTTCAGTGAAGAGTACACAAGTGCAAAGATAGAAGAGCGAGAGGAGAGGGAAGGAGAGGGAAGGAGAGGGCCAGCAAGAAATGTGTGTGTGTGTGTGTGTGTGTGTGAGAGAGAGAGAGCGGTGCCTGTGGCATCTTTCAGGCTCGTCCGTTGCGGGAGGAAAGGCTTTGGTTTTTCTCGATTTTCTGTTTTTTAAGTAAGTTTAACCGTGATTGTGTGTGTGTGTGTGAGAGAGAGAGAGAGAGAGAGAGAGAGAGAGAGAGAGAGAGAGAGAGAGAGAGAGATGTCTGCGTTCCTGTTCCTGTGGCTACTTTTAGACAGGATCAGAATAAACAGGAGCACATCCTAGAATCTTCTCCGAGCTACTGGCAAAGCTGCACATGTTCAAGCAGCAGTGGCCACTGTGTCTTTCTGTCTGTCTGTCTGTCTGTCTGTTCTGTGTGTCTTTCCTTGTCTCTGTCGCTTTGTCTTTTTTTCAACTGTCCACCTGTTCAGAGAAGTAGAGGATGCCAAGAAGGGCAGGACAGACAGACAGAGAGACAGACTGGCAGAATGAGGTGATGCTGCGCCTATAGTGCTACCTCAGCCAGACAGACAGACCGATAGAGAGACAGACAAACACAGAGGACAGA
>JAXIVH010000035.1:295047-330047 GCA_036785325.1 Urophycis tenuis | reverse complement strand
GAAGTAACCGTATTTTCAGGCTAGGTTATTCTAACTCTGCGTTGTGTATTTTAGGCGAGAGCAATTATTGCTTGTATCAATAAGGTCAGGACAGTGGATTGGAGGATCGCAGCCGGAGGGTTTTATTCCAGAATGTAATACAGGTTCTCGGATGGCAATGAAGACACAGTGTTCAATCAAACGTGTGTCCTGTCCGGCGTGGTCCCTCTTCTCTCCGAACGCTGGCTTTCTTTTTGTATTTAAAACAAGGAGAATTAACAGATAGTGACAGAAGACAGCAAATGGCGTCACACAATAGGCAGATGAAACGTGTTCCTTTGATAATACAGTATATGGTGGGGTCAGGGTGACATGCCCTGGGACTTGTCACCTTATTCTAGGAAACTATCTATAGTAGACGAGAAGTGAGAAACCAGTTGTCAGAAAGGCGTCAGAGTGATGCTCACACTGATAGACACACAATATGGGCTTCAATCATACACAAGAAATACCCAGAATCTAACAACATGACCAGGTCGTGTTGTTACGAAACATAACAAAACATTCCCAAAAGAAGAAATTAGGTTTCCTGTCATTTAGTCCATCTATGTTACCAAGAGGTGCCTGCCCTTGTTTGACAAATCTGTTTTAAATCTTGCATTTGCTTAGCAGATTTGCTCCCTCTTAATTTCCCCCCCATCTTCTTCTCACATGTCTACTTACTACCTCTGTATATTTGCACATTTTGTATTTTGTATTTTGCACATTTTGCTCACTTGCACATCCATTTTTTAAGACCAATTAATATGCACATCTATTTTTATTTTTTACTTTTTATATCTACACCCCAGCAGGACTCGGTTACCAATTGCACTGTTTTATCTTCATCTACTAATTGCACTGTTCATTCTCAATAATGACTATTAGGTATGTCCACCTACCAATTGCACTGTTCATCTCAATGATGACTACCATGTATGTATATAGGTTTTCATCTTTCATCTGACCTGATTCAAAGAGCTCGCATATAATCTTATCTTATCTTAATTTAGGTAAATCTATTCATTGTTTAGTGTATATTGTCTATATGCAGGTCTTCTATTGCACTCCTCTATCCCCTTGTACTGCTGGTCACTGTGAATTTCTCCTAAGGGGGATTAATAAAGGAATATCATCTATCATATCATCTGTTTCCATTTCAGCCACCCTTTCGCTCTTTACCACGGCGATCCATCCATGCGTGAACTTCACCCACACAGAGGCCTGCCCGGGTGCGTTTCCTGTCCGGGACACACCCAGCAGAGTGCTAACGTGACAGGGTTAGCCTAGCTTCTGGCCGCTGAAACCTCAATGCAACCTCTTGATGTAACATTCACTGTGGTGTGCCGTGGTGCAGTATCCTAGGGCTGCTTTTGACTACAAAGCCAACCACAGCTCCCAGTGGAGCACTTGACGTACCAGCCTGCATATCACTCAATTACCTACCTCCCTGTCTTTTCTTCTCTTTTATTACTACTCCTTTGGATTCTTTTGCCCAGAATACATGGCTGGGTTGTATGTCGAGTGAGAAACCTCGCAAAAAAACACCACCTCAGATGACCGTTCCTCTTCTTCTTCTTCTTCTTCTGCTGTGTCATTTGTCTGGGCTTTTGTAGAAAAGGGGTGGTGAAAGACAGGAAGAGCTGTTTAGCAGGGTGGAGGGTGAACCCTGGTTGGTGACCAGTCTCATTGCCTACGCGGTTAACGCATCAGAGTGGCCGCGCTGCCCAAACACCAGGGCCTCCAGAATGCCATTATTTATGGTTACTAGGGCAGCTTGTGGTTCTTTCTTAAAGTAAACTGTATGCAGCGATGGAATTACAGTAAAAAAGAATAGAATAGAATAGAAATACTTAATTGATCCCAAGTTGGGAAATGATGGTAAGCCCGGGGTTCTTAATCCCAGAACTTCCAATTTTCAAAATTTGATTTTCTAAATTGTAAATAAAATGTTACATTAACTTATTACAGTGCAATTCTTGCTATGATATGCATAAAAATGTAAGTACCCCTTTTGAGACTTAAATGATGTGTAGTCATGATACTATAAACTATTCAGTGACTTCGATCCTTGGATCAACCTTAAAAAAAAAACATTGTACTTTTGTGTATACATGCAAAAAAAAAGATCCTAGCTGACTCTTAACGAATAGACCCCAACCCCTGTATCTATTTTGGCTCAGCCCATCTAATTTTTCGTCATATTTGTCGTAATTTGGACCCTGGCTGAATGGTACATTCCGTGAGACGCCGTGCCTAATGGGCACCCTCAAGTGTCAGGGTCCTTGTGTTCTCTTAATTTGTTTTCGCTCTTCAAACAGGAAACCAATTTATGTTTTGGAGACAATCAGAGGCACACACCTGCTATGGTTTGCTTTGGCGTTGATCGAGTGCAACATTAGTAACCGCAGGAGAGCAAATAAGATTGTCTCTCCTGCTGTCCAAATATCCCACAAATCTCACCCCGTAGAGAGTGAAGAAGAGTGTCGAGCTCAACGTTGAGCTGTTGGTTGAATACCTGAAATGAGGGTCAGTTGTGGTCGAGCTCGGGGAGGGATAGTTTGACTAATGATGAGCATTTGAGGCATCGCTTAATTCCATCGATATCATCTCTGATCTAAGAACGTTTCGCAGAGGGAAGACTTGAAATTTCCGAAGAAGATTCTCAGCTGCTGGTGGATCGTTTTTGTTCCTTCTTCGGTGTAAGGTAAGTGACCGCTTACCGGAAATCACAAACATATGTCCAGAGTTCGCCGTCTGGTTCGGTGTGGTGCGGTGTAGTGTGTGTGGTGGGGTGTGTGGGGGGGGGGGGGGGGGTAAAGGGTAGTCTTCACTCTCGTCCTCACAGCTCGATGACCTCATGGGGTGCAAGTCCCGCACATCGTCTGCAATAAACGGCACCCCCCCGTGAGAGCCATGAAAGCGATATTTCTTGTACTACGCGTGTCACAGCGCCCGGCCGCCGATCCCCGCCAGGCTGGACTCAGCGTGTCGGCATTGTGACTTTTTTTTTCTCAGACGGTCTTTTGTGTTGTCTGCCAGTCTTGACTGGCCCCGGCTCCTCTGTTGTTCGGTGATTGAATGTCACAACATGACATGTTGACGCGCACAGAGGATTTTCCTCCCTTCTGACACTTTTTTTTTTGGACGACTTGTTTTGCTTTGTTGAAATGGGTATTCAACCCGGCCCACTGAAGGGCCCCGCGGCTGGTAGAACCAGCGCCGCCATCCCGGGAGACAGACACAGCCTGCGCCACGATAAACATGCATGCTATTGTGTGGGTGGGCTGACGATGTTCTGACAGCAGTTTGAACTTCTACCGAGGTTAAATTGTTGACGTTATTTTCGTAAATCGACGTCGACAAACAGCATATGGTTTGGACCGGGACTTGTCATCCATCGTTTATGACGACATGACTCTGCGTGTGACTGACTGAAGAGGCCGGGTCACTCACATAGACAATCAACGTGCTTTTGTGGAAGGATAGACACTGGGTTCGATCCCCGACGGCCTCAGTCTAACCTGCAGGCATCCTACGGCGCTGGGACACCTGCTCCCTGACCTACTGCTTAATGAGATGCATCTGAAATCACTTTAAGCCTGCTTTCACTAAAAGTGTCTCCTAAATAACTAAAGAGTCCTTCATTCCAATATTTCAAGACCGCTTAGACTTTGTCATGGTGAATAATTAAATAATGGACTGGATGGTGGAGAAAGTTGTGCAGGGCGAGTCGTGCCATGCACCTTACAGACTTCATACGACTGCGTCCGAGTTCAACTCTTATTGCCTCCCACATCTCCTTTGGGAGCGAGGGCACATTATACACGAGTTGATTATTAGTCTAATTTTACATAATGAAGTTAGCCGACACGTACGCTACACTCCTGCGCCGGGGTCGTTATGTAACACTCTGGAATATTTAGCCTCAATTGTCCTCAGAAAACACACCTTGCCCTATTTTTTTTCTTTTTAACTAACCATGAGGTACAATAATTAGTGTGTGTGTGGGTGTGGGTTGTGTGTGTGTGTGTGTGTGTGTGTGTGCGTGTGTGTGTGTGTGTGTGTCTGTGTGTGTGTGTGTGTGTGTGTGAGTGTGTGTGTGTGTGTGTGTGTGTGTGTGTGCGTGTGTGTCGTTTTTAACCAGGCTCCACAAGACATACTTTACAGAGACAAATACATTCTTTACCTCTTACTTTAACATCCAAACTTTAGTTTTCTGCAATTGCGACTGTAGCCGGTCTGGCTTTGCTACCATAGTCATGGTCGCTACCATACCAACCTGGTTGCTACTGTGGGGCAGCAGTAGCTCAGTGGATAGCGCGGGATGACAGAGCAGGTCGTCCACTCACCGTAGGGTCGGTGGTTTGTGTGTCGGTGGTGTGTGTGTGTGTGTGTGTGTTTACAAGCGCACCCCATAGCTTCATATGATTCGAACCCAGTGTGATGTGGTGTGTTGACATAGAATTCCTATTGGACTTCCCCTTTAATATGACCAACTGCCCTCACAGGAACAGCATGTGATGGGACTAGGAGGTTTTGGAAGATTGCGATCCATAAGAGACCGTAATGTCCCAGGAAGCTCTTTTATCCTGCAGGGTCAGTCCATGCAGATATGACTACACATAGACGAGGCATAGGCCTACGGGAGGAAACAAGATCACTGTGAAAGTGCATGGACAAAACACGACAGTGATAACACATAATACCCTGGTCTGTCCCCAGAACGCAGCAGTGAAAGTGATTCTGAAACGCATCATGTGGTAATTTGCTTGTTTGCTTGTCTGGGAGAAGTTTGTCGGGTAGGAAACACGCTGCCCTACTTTAGTCAAACCTAGTAAATCCTCAAATAATATTTCCTTAAAAGGCTCGCTGGATCTGTTTTCTGAACAAGGACACATGCCACTGCCTCCTTTTCTTTTCCTACTATCATCCAGCCACCCACGCATCGAGCACGCACCAATCATGAACACCCCAAAAAAGCACAAGGACCGGTGATGACATCACAAAACGGGTGGTGTCAGTGTTGACAGCCGAAGACAATATTTTTTCTAGCCCCCCCCCCCCCGTGTCAGTGGCACCGGCCAACTGAAACAGGGATTTTCATTACTCTTTAAAACGAGATGCAGCGCATGCATTTCTGCCCTTATCTAGTCGTCGTGCCAACCGAAACACTCAAGGGAAAACGCTGTCACAGCTCGCATGCACACATCGCCAGGCCCCACTGTGCGTGTGTTTGTGTGTGTGTGTGTGTGTGTGTGTGTGTGTGTGTGTGTGTGTGCGTGTGTGTGTGTGCGTGTGCGCTCCTAAACATTTTCTTCCCTATGTGACCGGGTTCAAGCGAGGACTTTGGGGTGTCTCGTGTCTCTGTGGCTGGTGACCGTTAGACAGTCAGGATCACTCTTGTGTTCCCCAACCGCCCTGTGCTCTGGTCACTTTAACGTCCGTCGGTTCCTTGAGAACCAGGACTTTTTGGCCTGCACCTTGTTTTCAGGATTCCACTGCACGTTTGGTAACATTTTGACCTCACAGTGTGGTGGCACTCCATCCAGAAAGCAAATTGAGACCAAACTACGGTTGAGGTCGAAGCTGGAATTAGACAAACGGGGCGCCATTGCGTGTCTTGACAGTGTGAAACTGACATTGCAAAACCTCCACTCCGCCTCAAAGGCGCGATAAGCGCTGTCTCGGATGACAGTTTTAAGTGTGAATTTTTGACCTTTGCTAAAAATTCGCTCTGATGAAACTCAATTCTTTGAAAACGCTGTTTGAAATAATATCACAAACGTTTCGAAAAAGTGCCCGAGCCAATCTTCCAAAACAGCAGATGAATTTCAAAGCGAGCGTTCCTTCGCTTTGAAGGCCCTAGCGTTGGCGCGCTCTTGTTTTGACAAAGCGGCTTTAGCCTAATTGTAGTCGTGGGATACATTTAAAACATTTCAAACTCACGGCGTCACCGTGAGTCTGAATAGACGGAGACGAACTTGTCGAGTCGCTGGCCGTCTCCATGCTGCTAATTGAAGTCAACTCATAGAAGCCGTGGCCTCAGACCACAGCCTCGTGCGACGCCACAACACAAACCCCTCTTCATCATCCGGGAGTTGCCACCAAAGTTGCACACTGACCAGTTGATTGAGTTGCAGCAGGCACGGCGGGGGGAGACATGGGAGACAACGGCAACCCTGAATGAGAGGAGGAATCAATGGCTCACTTGTCTGCCTTCGTGCCCGTTTAGACTGCTCTTTTTCCCATCGGGGCAAGTGTATGACAGAGAAAGCACACAGTTCGTTTTGATTTTTTTTCTCCCTCCCCCCCCCGTCCCCCTCTCTTCCTCGGCTCCGCAAAAGGGTGGCCCTGCATTCCCTCTCCGGCCCCCCGAGACCTAATCGAAATTCCCCTCACAGCGTCGGTGCCAGGGGCCAATCACTTGACAGGAGGGGGGGGGTGGTGCTGGTGGTGCTGGTGGTGGTGGGGGTTAAGGTGTCCGACGAGGTGCGCATTCCCCCTCGCCCCACCCTTGTTGTTGTTGTTTGTACGGCTGGGGACAGAAAGACGAGGGAGCCCTTGAGACCTGTTAAGAGGATCCGATAAGCCAATGTAAACATCCATGTCTGTAGTTCTTCCCACAGTCCACTGCCACTGCTCTCCAGTTTACTATTCAATTGCAAGCAAGAGCCTTCTACTTCAATCCAAACTCATAGTTTGGGGTTATTATACGTTGGTTATGCAATATAACAACAGATATGACAAGAGGGTAGGGTTCTATATCCACAATGTGGGCCGGTCTAGTTGCTATTATATTGCTATTGTGTGCATGTATTATATTGCTTTGTTGCTGCTATTGCTATTGCTATCTGCATGTGTGTTTGTGAAAGACGGTAGAAAGAGCGGTAGCCTACATAATGAATGGGAGACGCTGTGTGCCTGCGTGCACGCCTATTTGCATACACAACACAATTCAAATGGACTGCATTTGGAAAAGTGTTTCCAAATAACCCCGCAGTCTGTCGACGGGGCTTCTGCAAATGGACACGTCCCATATAGACCTGTGCGTTGGACACACTGTAGATAGTTGTATTGCCATCGGGCGGCAGCACGCCTACCCACAAACTTTAGCTGCACTGCAATGCACATCTCTCCACTCGGTCTGCGGTAGAGAGAGTCTGGTGGAATGCGAAAGGCGCACATGCATCTCTCTCAGTTTAGGCGGAACGAGGGGACCACATCCACGGCGTAGCGTGGTAGGATTCTCTGTCGTATTTTTTCTTTTGTTCCTTTTCTCTTTCGCTTGTTTGTTGAGATTTGAGACCTTGATATTTTCTGCGATTTGGGAATTGAGGAGTACAATCTACGCTCGCGGCAACCCCTATCGTCTGTCGGATTGCGTTTTCACACACACACACACACACACACACACACACACACACACACACACACACACACACACACACACACACACACACACACACACACACACACAAACACACACACACACACACACACACACACACACGCAGACCGTGAGGACACGACGAGGACTACTGCTGGAACAACGTTGTAACTCCGCGTAAAATGTTGCTCACCTGCCTCGGTTATTCTGTCGCGTGAATCTGAACCGCCGTTCGTGGGCGACCCGTCTGCTGTCTCGTTGGGTTTCCTATTGAAATCCTTCAGTTAGGCTATTCAATCGACAATTTCCAATTCATGTGATGATTTTTGTTTTTGGTCTTATTGAAAATCGTTTGGAAGTACACAGCGGCGGATTTTTACCCATTATTGAAGACTGACAATATGTGATTTGGATAAGACAGCGTTTTGGAAAATTGGACTTCATCACCGGTATTTTTTTTTTAACGAATAATCTTGGTGTCATCTTTTTTTGTGTGTTTTTTTTTACGGTGTAAGGACAACTGGGGTCTGGTCTGCCGTAATGGTGTTGGTTTGAACAGAACTAACAACCCACATCTATTACATACTTGTGAAACACCTTGTGGGTAAGTTGACATTTTCGTCGTCTTTTGTTTGTACAAAGTTACTTTGGCGTGATGACGGTTATGTCCAGGCTGTGCTGGCGTCTCTGTGTTCTCTGCCCCGCGCTATAATGAATTAATCACGCCAATTATGTTCAGACTCGAACGGTTTGCTATGTAGACGGCGCAGGCATCAGCGCGCTTTGACCACCACGGTCACATCCCCGTTCCCCTCCTGGAGCACAACTATGCGCATTTTTGCGATCAACAATTTTTCCACCCCGATTCCGTTGTGCGTTGATTAGAATTTATCGTGCTTGAGTTGCGGTTATGGGGTTATGTTATATAGGCTGTAGGCTCCAGATCAACTAGTATGTTAACACTGCAGTACGAGGGGAATCAGTCACATTTAATAATTGGCAAGAATTGGAAACACATCAACTTAATTCACAACTACATATGACAAATAGTGACAAATACACGTTCGTGTCTATCCTTTCCAATTTTCAAACAACCTGTGTATTTTGAATTTTGCCTTTAGTGCGCCAGCTGTTTTTCCTGCGAGCGTGCTTGCCTTGCACGTGCCGGCGTTTGTCTGCTCGTGCCTGTTCCTGTGCTTGTGTGTTGCCGCTCGTGGTGGTGGAGATCACGCGCGTTCACACGACAGGGCACGCGCGCATGTCTGCGTGCGTCAGAGGGGGGGTGGGGGGTGCAGCATATAGAACAGGGTTATTTATTTCAACATTTCTGCCGAGTGATTAACTTGGCCAGCTCTCTCTCTCTCTCTCTCTCTCTCTCTCTCTCTCTCTCTCTCTCTCTCTCTCTCTCTCTCTCTCTCTCTCTCTCTCTCTCTCTCTCTCTCTCTCTCTCTCTCTCTCTCACACACACACACACACACACACATACAGGCTCTCCATTCCTCTGCATGGATCTCATTGTTTTCCTACACTTTCCTTTGCCATCCACTTGCATCCTATCCAATCAAAGAATAGATATCCTGCCTGTCTGGTCCACGGTAGTATACCATCTCCCACATAGGATTTGCCACTCATGTTTCTCTATTCGTCTAGTCTACATCGGGCCAAGCAGTTTTGGTCCGCGGTCAGGGCTTCAGCCTCACGCACACATGTCCGTGTCTCTGAAAGTTGGACCCACAGTCGGTCCTTCCCCCAAACCCCTCACATTCCCCGCGCTCTCCCGACGGCAGACTCCGGGACCCTGTGCAACGTCGAGTGACAGCTGTGTGCCGCTCTGGTCGACAGACGCCGCCGTGTCGTCGTCCTCGTCGTCACGCTGCCGTAGCGTCCCTCCGAGTCGGCCCGGCGCTGTCTACGGTGGCGACGCCACCCGGTCCCCTCCGCCGCGGCGCCAACATGGACGCCGCGGGGAGGAAGGACATCCTGGCCGTCGTGCACTCCCCCGGGGGGTCGAGCTACAGTGGGAAACGCCACCTTCTGTGTGTGGATCGGTCGTCGGCCTCCGCTCGGTGCTTCCTGTACCCGAGGTTTAATGAATGGCGTTGGGGCCCGGGGACACCGGCTGGGGCGCGAGATGAAGGACATTAATGGCGTCTTTACTCATTTGCGCAGCACGTGGCCCGCCTTGAAGCATGGCGGCGGCGGCACGGCAAGGCGGCAGCACATGACTTGATAAGAAAGTGGCGCCCGGCCACTTTGCTGCGCGGGAGCCCCCTGTGGCGACGGTATCGGGCCGAGGGGCGAGCGCTCCCACGCAGAAATTGATCTCGACACAGATTATGTCGTCCGACGTTGGGTCCTTCTTTTTTAATATGCTGCCCGCCTACCCAACATCGACCTCTCTCTCCCCCTACCCCTCCCCTCCCCCCCTCCAATCGTCCCCCCCCCCCCCCCCCCTCGCCTCTCCCCCGGTGGGCTGGGTCTGAGCTGGGCGCAGGCGGCAGGGTTGAGCGGGGAACAGATGGGTCATTTACACGCATTTGGTCTAACCTTTATTTAACCAGGCTGAGTCACATTGAGACAAGTGGTCTCATTTGCGAGACCAGGGCCCTGGTGCAGGGGATAGGACAGCCACACGTACATTACAGAACGTGGAGATGCTGTTGGAAGTGCAAGCATGAGATGATACACGTGAATGTAAGACTGCAACGGTAATTGCCTCAAATCGTTTCGTCAACGCAACACAGTTGACCTTTCCAAAGCCAACGGTTAAGTTAGAAATTGTTTTGGCCAGTGAAAGTTGTTTGGACTACAATTAGTACAATTCATTTTGGATATGTTTTTATGTTTATTTAAGGCAGCCAAGACTGCCAAAGGATAAGTACAACTTTAGAGTCAGAGGTGGGGAATTAGTATTTTAGGAATCTGTGTTTACTCCTTTGGTGTTAATTAAGTCTACTTAAGTCAAAAGCTCGGTTGCAAACATCAGGAGGTGGAACGTTTTCTGGAACCTTCCAGTTCTTCCCACATTCTTGCCTGGCCATTCCACGCGCTTCCCATTTAAAAGGGTTATCAAAACCTTGGAGGGTCAGCAGAATTATATCCTTCTGGAATGCATGTCGTCGTTCAACAAAACCACCAAAATGCGACAGTGTTTACAACTCCAAAGCTTGGTCGCTCTTGACAAGCAGCAGGCCTATTGTGCATACATAGAGATATCTATATCTATATACAACTGCACAACATCTTTGTCCAATTAAAACAAGCGCTTTCCGCCCTCAATCTTTACTTTTGATCAGACCATCGCTATCCAACACGTCCGTACCCCACATAGAATAGAATCATCATGTTCATCAAACACGAGGAGATGGGGGGCGGGGCTAAGGGGTTCCGATGATGGATTCCGCCCCGGGAGAGAGCCAATGGGAAGGCTTTGTGACCCTTAGACAACAATAGAAGTCTAATATACGGCAACAATGATGATCAATATATCAGTTTTAAATAAAAATGTTTTAAATAAAAGTAGGTTTGCACATACAGGGAATTTGATTTGGCGGTTGGTGCATGACAATAAACAATAAACACAGGATAAAAGGATAAAGACATAATATGATGTAAAAATGAAATTAAGAAAAATCTACAAAGAAGGTGGATGTCCTTGGCCTTGCCTGGAGACCATCCTCATCACATGACCTCACATTCTGTTTCGCCACATGAACTAGTCTGGACCTCTAGTCACCCATGCTGACTACAGTGGGCGGGAGTACTTGCCTTGACAGACACACTCCTTCGGCCAATCAGACCAATCTGACGCCTTCATGGGCTGTGTGGCTTAGAGCGGCAAAAAACTAAATATGCGACCGCAACTCTTGATAGTGCATAGTCTTGTTGTTCTTTAATCATTATTGAGTCCATTTCTGCAATAACCGCACTTATGGCTGTGTTTGCTCTGCTAATGTTAACATTACTGCTTGCTTTGGGAGACGCCATTACCATTTTGCAAAGCAGCGGCCTGCATTTTACTTCATCAACTACGACGCAGTCCCGATTGGCCCCAATTACATTAAAAAGTTCAGATTGGAGTAAAATCGGGGGCTCCCCAAAGCCAAGGGCCCCTCGCCCCCAGAATGTGTATGACTGTGCGAGAAGCAAAACAACAACCTCCTGAGTAATTGCCCGTATCAACACGTAGCAATGTTGCCAACGCGCTGCACGGCGGAGTATCAAGAGCAAAACACTTAGCGCGTGTGTTTACTCACTCTGAAACGAAATGGCAGTACATCACAGTCATTTTTCTGGGGCCGCGTGTGGGGTCTTCCTCCCTGATGGGCCCCTGGCGGGCCCTCACTTAAAAAATCTCTTCCCCCCCCCCCCCTTCCTCACCCCGCTGTGGGCCTCGCAGGCGGCCCTACATCCCCGGCGTGTGAGGCCACGACACGGCGCTTACTCACCCTCGTACCTCTCTCTCGCGGCTTGATTGATACCTTTAATTTGAAGAAGCTGTCACGAGAGAGAGAGAGAGAGAGAGAGAGAGAGCCACGCTGGTCCGAGCTCGCCCGGCCATCAAGGCGGAGGGGGGGCAGTCAAAAGACTTTCAAATGAAATACTTTGTTAATGTGGCGATGGTGCTGGTGGTGGTGGTGGAGGAGGAGGTGGTGGTGGTGGGGGCGATAAGGATTGTCTCGTGGCAGAACATTGGCTTCTTTGGAGGAGTGATTGCTGCAATCATGGTGGATTTGTAAGGGGGGGGGGGGTTGGATGTTAAGGGGACTGATGGGATGGGAGGGGTGAGGTGATGGCGGTGGGGGGGGGGGGGGGGGGGGGGCATGCTGATGTTTGAGGGGCGTCTCAATCACGGCTATTAGATTAAATTAATAAGCCCGGGAGGAATTCTAAATAATGCGGGGGGAGTCTGTGTGTGTGTGTGTATGTGAAATAAAGACAGGTACACAATGAATGTGTGTGTGTGCGCGCGCACACGCACGCGCAAAATACATAATTAATGGGAGAAGGTGTGTGAATGTATGTAAAATAAGGAGAGATGTAAAGAGTGAATGGGACAAGGTAAAGACAGGTGCACAATCAATGGGAGGCGTGTGTGTGTGTGTGTGTGTGTGTGTGGATTCATTAATGATGCAAGAAATACCAAAAATCCCTAATTGAATTCACGCTCCAAATTACAGCCGCTTTTAGTTGTTTTCCCTCAGAAGCACACTGCAGTAGTGTCCACCGACGTACACATGGACCATTGGCTCAACCTGTAAGGTACGCAGTCTGCGTGCCTTACAGCCGCTCCCAGGATATACAATGGCCAGCGCAGCTGTTGACCTGCTTCACGTTGTTGAGCTTGCACGGCCAGCCGGATGCACTTTGGAACGGCGGCGTCAACGGCGCCGCATCCCTCGAGGGAACAGTCCCAAGCGTTAGCCGCCTCCGGTTTAATTGCGTTTTAGTTAGGTTGCCATTTAGGGCAGGGTGCGTGCTGGGATTCACTTGATGTGCAGAAACCTGGGCCAAACACTGGGTCTGTGGAGAGGAGGAGTGCTGCTGCTCGTGGTCTCCTCGGCACGGTATATGCACCGCCGGGCACACGGGACTCGCACCGGCGACGGCGTCCTGAGTGTGCTGCCATGCATCGCTTTAATTGGGAGCGTGAATGTGTGTTGAATATCATATATACTCCACCTGCCCAAGCCAGCCAGTGCAGTACACACCTTCATTTTAGCCTCCACAACGATATTCGAGGGCCTCTCTCTGACTGTTTCACATTATAATCCCGCTTTTACACCTTGTCGAATGCGTATCAAATACAATATCGGATGTATTTGTTGGATGTCAGCTTGACGCGTACTCACGTACACATTCGCGTCTATAGTATGCATGGGTTTCCTTCAAGGGGTCCCTGTCAATCAATACATGAGTGTGTACGGCCCGTGCGGGGAAATGCACAGCGCAACGGCGTCCATATTTTAAGGACTAGCTTGGAATCCATCAGCTGTTGCACATTGCTACAAACGTCCCTGATGGATGCAGGCTCAGCTAAAATCCCTGGGGGGGGGGGGGGGGGGGGGGGGGGGGCGGTGAACCCCACTTCCCTTGGAGAGATGGGGATTTTGGCGTCCATTTTGTTTGTTGGCCATCAGGCAATCATTAAGCATTGATCGGAAACTAAACCGATTTATCTGTGTGTTTGGAGTTGTTGTCCCTGCGCTGTGGATTGACCGACGAGGTGAGTGCGGTAAATTAACAACAGATATAGGGGACGTGCTGCAGAAGGCTTCGGTGGGTGATGACTCACAAAGATGGATGGTGAAAGTTTTGAGTTGCCATTTTGTTTGTGTTTGTCCAAAAGCAACACTGCAGTTCATTTGAATGTCTCCAATGTGCTGTTTCAATTCAGGCAACGATAAACTTAAGTTGTCGCAATAGATGTATCGTGACGTATGAAAAATAATTAGCTATACGGGGTTAATGCCTTGAAGATGACAGTGTCTCATGATAAAAATGAGCAAAGTGCAATGAAGATGTATTTTGTCCCTGACAAACAACTGGCAACAAACGGGGCGTAAAGGTCAAGAACACACATAAAGGTTAGACGGTTTTAGTTGTCGGTTATGTCTCACAGGGCAGCCAGCCCGTTCTGCCCTTGAAATAAGAGCCAGTTTGAGTGCAAGAGACGGCTTGCAATGAGACTTTATGTTCGCCGAATGGTAACAAAATAGGAACCATCGTTGAACTGTCTTTCACGTTTGGCGAAGGCTGAACGTGTTGTGTTGCCTTGGTGCTCTGCTTGTGGTGCTCGACTGTTTTCGACGACGTAACATAGAGAGAGAGGCCTGTGGTGAATACAGATGCATGTCATTAATGGGCAGATGAGATTAGGGACACCTTGATCAAGGTCGCCCACGGGTTAGGTGTGCGAACGTTAAGGGTTCGAATCCAGAATCCTGTCATTTTGACCGTCCTTCCCACTGAGCGCTGAAGAACCCTATCGTGCTTTCGTTCCAACCGTTACAAAATGCCCCCGCGGGGTGCGACCCCCCCCCCCCCCCCCCCCCCCCGCTGTAAGGAATGGTTGCAACCTATTGGTTTGCCAAGAATTATTTAAAAAAAAGACCCCCCAAAATAAAAATAAACTGCCATCAAAATTGGTCCCAGTTCATTTCATGGCCCTCGATCACTCACAATGGCCTGTCCCTGCTATTGTTCAGCAGAGGCAGAAGTAAGTGAGTAAGTAAGTAAGTAAGGCACTTCTCCTTCTTTTCAGAAAATCATTTTGATAGACACTTCTAAGTGTAAGTGTTGTATTGTCCATGAGCCGGGAGGAGCCGACCGCAGCGTCCTGTGAATTTCTATCCTCGCCACGAGCAGACGGGGGGGGGGGGGGGGGGGGGGCTTCGGCCATCAACACAGGCCCGTTCCCCCCCCACCGCTGTGCCGTTAGAGCACACGCCACACGTGATTCCTGCATACGACGAGTGAGTCTGAGTCAGCGTTGGGATGCTGCGAGGAAGGTGGGGGGGGGAAACGCAGTTGAAATGAGCTTTGTTCTCTGGTATTTTCGTTTCGCTGGGAACATAAAAGCGGGGCCACAGGTCAGTAGCGCACTGTATGGACGCCGGGGGGATTTTCGTTTTCGCCGTAAAGGTGTTCCAACGGTTGCCTGGCAATGAAATAGCTGTATCGCCTCCGATGGAGCGGTGATGTTGCTGCTCATGGGATGAGATTGCCATTCCTGCTTGTGATCAGAATTCCGTTCTTCTTTCATCATGTTCTTCCTCCTTTAGCTCACCCCCCCCCACCCCCCATTTGTTTATTTCCTTTTTTCCCTTTTCTTTTTGATCGAGTGATAAGTCTCTAAGTCTCGGATGCTTGGAGCTGCCGAGGCGATGAATTTGTGATTACCCCCACCCTCTCTCTCCTGCGGCTGGCTGCTGTTGTTTGCTCTCTGCGGGGGGGGGGGGGGGGGGTCTCGCGACCGATAACGACGGCAGCGGCCCCCGATGCGGTCTGGGTCTCGGTGGGCCGGGGGTTGGTTGGTGTGTTTCAGACGGTGTGCGCTTTTTGCACAGGAGTCCCCTGATGTAAAGGCTCAAGGCACGGGGATCGTGTGCTGATGGAGGCCTTCAACCCACTCCGGCCTCCTCCACTCTCTTTCATTTCCCCACGCAGTCTCCACTTGTGTTCAAGAAGGCTTGCACTGTAACACTTGAGGTTGATGAGCTGAGATTCATGACGGAGATAATGCTGCTATAGTAATAACGTTATTATTCGGGATTGGGCTGAGTACGAGCTAAATAGCAATTTAATGTTTTGTCGAAGGAGAAGATTTATGAGCGTCTAATGGTGCTTTCATCGTTGTTGTGTAGACCTGAACATTAGCCCAAATGAACAGCCTCCTAAAAGAATGAATCAACAAATGTTTCTGCAAAAAGGCAAACATTGCCAGGCTTTTACAGTTTACATATGATAGGGAACCAATACTGTACACTGAGCTGTATACCAATTTAATGTTGGTACTCAGTGTTATGTATTGGCAAACAAACATATACAGTGCTCATTCTGAACACATGTGTACTGTTTAATGTGTGTGTGCTCGTTATGTTTGCTCTCGCTTTGTTTGCGTTGGATTGTGTCATGTGTTCGCGGTTCCCTCCTACCGCTATACACAAATGTTGTGGGAAATGAATTAAAAAAAAGCAGTTGGAAGTCGGGCCCAGACCGACTGGCAGTCACACCCTTGCGCGGCCGGTTGACAACGGGTGGATATCAGGGAACATTGTTTTCGTTGGCGGCGTTTTATTCCGATCTAAAATCGGACTTCGAACTGCCAAGACACAAAAAACAAACCGCATTAGCATAAGAAGTTCTGGCAATTATTTTCCCAACGTACCGGGCGCCAAGATCAGGGCTCACCGGCTCGTCCCTAATCCGGTCAGGCAGGGGCTCACACGCACCCTGAATCGTGAACGCAGCCCCTGATGTCGACACAACGCAGTGTGTGGATAATTTGGAAATGATTCTCCAAGGCAGAGTGTGCTGTGCCGCCCCCCTCCCCCCCAACACACAACACACACACACACACACACAACGCACACACACACACACACACACACACACACACACACACACACTCACTCACTCACTTCACCTCCTTCTCCCTTCCCTGCTCCTCTGCGCGGGCTGGGGGCCAGACAAGACACGTTGATTCATGGGACACATCACCTGGTAAGGAACCCGGGTATCGCCTCACCTTACCCCTCCGCTGATATTGGATCCCCGCCCGCTCCTCGCCATGACGACGGTGCGCCTGTCACGTCGGTTATTGCGTGGCACAAACTCGCTCGCTCAACGTCAGCTTTGGCCCTTTCTAACCGCCAGGGCGGGTTTCCGTTGCGTTTTATTTTTTTGCTGATAGGATGTCCCCAGCGTCCCAGAATTGTTTGCTCGCTGTCATACGTTTCATTTTCGTAAATTAGACTGATAATGAGTCATTTGACATTTTGTTGGCGGACCTTGATCGTTGGTGAGCGCTAGGGAGAAGGATATTGTTTTTGTTACAGGGGAACTTGGACCCGCAGCTGAAAGGTACTGGGTTCAATTCCCAGGGTCCACTGCCAAACCGGAAGGCATTTCGAGCGATATGCCCTTACTCCCTGCTTACTCCTTGACATCTCAATTCACTGTAATGGCCGTCTGTCTTTTTGACCTAACTGTCTCCCTCTGACTTGGGCCATTCATAATAAGATTTTGATTTAGTTATGCTAGGGTAATAACCTACAATACGATCGGAATTTAAGATGTTCCCGTACTCTAGCAATTCCATCTCGGTGGAAGACTTGACGTCACCAGCCCAATCTATCAAGAACCTTGATAGATTCTGCTGGCGTCGATCAAGTCTTCCACCTAGATTTAATATCCGGAGCTAAAGCCAAATAGATTGGGTGGAATATAAGAACGATAAAGTTGATTTGAACCCAATCAAAAATACTTGACTAGCAATGGATTAGCTTCTCATATATCCTGTTTGTTTGATTTAGATTTTCTTTGTCTGTGCACCTGTATGAGCTGAATGAAAAGGTGGTGGTTAATCTCTTTCCCTTGCTCTCTCGTTTTCTCTCTCCTCTCCTTCCTGCTCTCTCTTTATCTCTCACACTTGCTCTCACTCTGTCTCTTCTCCTCTCTCTCTCTATCTCTCTCTCTCTCTCTCTCCTCCTTTCCATCTCTCTATCTGCCCTTTAACATCTCTCTTTTCTGCTCCCTAGTCCCTCAATCTCTTCCATTTCCATTTCCCGTATTACGACTGGACTGGAATATCCAATGAAGAGCGACCTCAGGTTCATTTGAACATCATTCCTGTGTGCGGGGGGAGAGAGGGAAGTCTTTTAGCAATGGGCGACTCCGTCTCTGTTTCTGAAGCCGGACCACCAAGGGCACTTTGGACGTGGGTTCGGTTGGTATGTGGGCCTCATTGCCCTGCCGACCTTGGGGCGGCTCCACTTCCAAACTGGACAGTTTGACGCTCTGAAACACCCAGGTTTCGAGTGCCAGTAGCGCCCGTGGCCTCGCGGTACAGCCCGTAGACATTTTGCTGCAGGATGCACGCCTGGAGCTGCACAAGGAACGCAGGTCGACTATGATTGACTGAATGATTGACTGGGCTGGAGCAGTGCTTTTCACTGAACCTTTAGTTTGGCAGGAGTGACGGGGAGTTGGTTTCCTTGAACCTTTTGGCTCTGGATGGACCGGAACCAGCCATGGGTAAAAAAAAAGGTTGTTTTTCAGAGAGTCAGGCTAGATGCAAGAACACATCCAGTTAGTGGTCTCAACTTGGTGTCTGGGTTTATTCATCACAAGGAAAGTTGCTGAATCTCCACAAAATATTCTATTGTCTTCAAATAAATTTTGATTTGATGATTCATCGAATGTTTGTTTTTGAAGATTGATTTGACTCACTCCCTTCTAATTCAGTTGACGAGATATTATCACCAATCAGGGCCTACGCTATTATGCTTCATCACAACTGAAGCAGCAGTAGTACTCATCTTGTGAAAAAGTACACTTGTTATGCCTGCAAGCCTGATCTGCATGCCTCGGAAAAATCTAACAAAACGTAAAAAGGAAAATATTGAATAAAGGACTGTAGAGCCAGGCCTTAGCCAGGCTGAGCTACGATCAGCCTCAGCGCAGAGCTGCTTCTTAATAAGGCATATCGGAAGTCCCTTGGGATACAGTACGTTGAGGAGTGTAGAGCACACACAGTACCGCGTCTCCTCACCCCATTGGGTCAGAGAATACCGAGCAGCCTCAGCACACCTCATCTGGATGTCAAATGTTTTTCCGTCAACAAACACGTCAAATATTCATGGTTTTGAAATTCCACTGTTGGCATCGGAAAGATTCTCCAAATTGCATCTGGGGTGCTCACACAAGGATCGGGGGGGGTCTTGACCCCTAGATTTCAGTCGGGTGACTCACGGTGCACATTAAATGCCATTGAACGTTTGATAAATTGCAATATCGCACAAGGTGTCGCTACCGTTATGTCTGTGAACTCGTGCAGGGTGTGACCGCAGATGAATAGAATACAGACACAGGCGATTGTGAACACAGACACATGTGATGATATGAAGCGATGCACACGTTCACAAATTCGCTTCATGTATACTTCAGAGTGAGATGGATGGATTTGTCGCTGTCAGCTTGGGAATGTGATTCAGGGATTGCATTGAAACCAATTGATTTCCATTGGAATTGCAGAACGTGTTCTTGCACCATTGGAAGCCATTGGTGCCATTGTGATCTTTGCAAGCCATTGTGCTTGCAAAGATCAATGGTAGATTAAATATATATATTATTTTAGTCCCGATGCCGAGCATATCGCAAATCCCCTGATGTCATGCACACACACACACATATACATCAACTGCGTGGCAGTGTTTGGTTCTCCCTCTAAGGGCTCCCTCTAAGGGTTAAGGGGGTGTGGTATAATGTGGACTTGAGAAGCCCTTTGAGATGCAAACTGATTAAGGTCTACGCAAATGCAGTTGATTTGACTCTCAGTTCGACTCTCAGCTGGGAGACGCTTCCACGTGTAACCTGCTTTCGCTTGAATGAACCGATTCATTATCATCATTCGTCATTTCTTTTTGTACTTGTTTGGTATACGTAGTTAAAGCTGCAGGGTGGCAGATTGAGTGGCATCCAGTGGTGATGTTGCAGATTGCAACTAACTGAATACTCCCCCCGTCCTCCCACACACACCTTTCCAACAAAGTAGGCGAAGCTATGGTGGTAGGTACTTCCAAAACTGAGCCATCGTCTAGAATAGCATCAAGTAAGAGTCAAGTGAAATCGCATATAATCGATAACTCAATATAATCACTATAATCGAACCATAATTGATAGCAATAACGGTAGAACATTTAAAAGTGTGTTTTCTCTAGAGCCGTTTATCCTTTCTGGGTTACTGTAGAGACATGGCGGGCCTGCTTGACTTGCTGGGCTCCCTATGTAGATATAAAGTGCTCATTCTACGGTAACGAAAACACAAACAACCTCTCATTGTCAAAGGATTATACACCAATCAAAATGTGTGTTTATTTATTTACACTTATTATGCATATTATATATATAGGTCCGTTCTGCTACATGCTTGCATTTGGCTGATCCATGCGTCCCCGAGTCAAACCCTCACTGCCAGCTTGTTAGGTGTGGATAGGGCAGTGTTTGTAGAGGGGCGTGGTCAGTCAGCCATGCTTTGCCTTTCTAGAACCACACCACCATACCATACCACTAATTGGTGGTAGGGTAATTGGTAAATGGCCCACTAATCTGATTGCATTAGCGTCTACCGGTGGGATCCCGATGGCGTTCATTTAAGTGCCATATTTCCAAAGTAAACGCCATTAGCGAACGCTGCCAGTACCACTTTAATTGAAGGAGAAACACTGACGTCAAATCAATGCATCAGTGTCATGAATATTATGTTTATCATCACACCATTGTGACAATCTGCCGGCCGCCATCGTTGCCAAAGTAAGTCGCTGTGGTTCGAAGCCGGGAATAAATCAATGGTTAAATGTTCTTCCCCGCAAGGTGACCAGAGCAGTGAGAAGTGCTCCGTTGTGTCTCAACAGCTTTCTGCCGAGCACCACGTCCTTCCTTAGCCAAGCGGCGCCACAGCGCTTCCACAGAATCGGTAGCCTCGGCGAAGCCTACTGTCGCCAAACACGGGGCCAGGTACGAGTGGCCTCACCCCAGAAAACCGCGGTTGAACCCCCCCCCCGGTATGATATGGCGCGTGCGCTTTGTGCCGAGGAATGCGTCTTGACGGTTAAGTTGTCAGGAGCGGAACCCTGATAATACCGTACTAGTAGGAGGGAGATCATCTCCATCTCAGTCTGGCTGTGGCACTGCAAAGCCTCTATTTGTCATTGTCAAATACCTCGTGTGTGTGAAAGAGTGGGAGAGAGAGAGAGAGAGAGAGAGAGAGAGAGAGAGAGAGAGATACAGAGGGAGAGAGAGAGAGAGAGAGAGAGAGAGAGAGAGAGAGAGAGAGAGAGAGAGAGAAAGATACAGAGGGAGAGAGAGACAGGCAGGCAGGAGCATTCTTCAGAGCTAACTCTTAGCCGCTGGGGGTGTATTTGCGAGTGGCCCATTTCTCTTGCTTAACCTGCCTGGAAAGTAATTGAATTTCAGTTGGATGCAAGACGACGAGGATGTGTGTGTGTGATGGTGTGCGTGTGCGTGTGTGTGTGTGTGTGTGTGTGTGTAAAATAATATGACACTGAGGGGCAGCTGACAGCAGCTTTTGGGGGTGAGGTGGGGGGGGGAGCTCTTTGTTTTCAACAATGCTGCACTGCAGATGTCGGGTCAGGAATGGGTGAATTTGGGGGGGGGGGGGGAAACAACACCATTCACAAGGGTGTTATTTTCAACCGGTGGCTCTCTTGTGACTGTTGGCTTCCTGTGTCGGGAGATTATTACTATTCAGTGTATTATGGTTATGAAAGACTTTCACGTTTCAGTGGTTCCCAGCCTAGTTCGGGCTTTTCCCCGAAAATTGTATCCAACTGCAAAAAAAAAAAAAAGTCTGGCAACACGGACTTTGGATTTACAATGGATTTACAAAGTCTTTACAAATGGTCCTAATGTTGTTGGATAAGATTATATACGATGTAACGTTTAAGTTGTTTTCATGCTGGTGTAGCTGAACCTAACACGAATATCAGCAGAAAAACCAATTTAAAAAAGCTGACCCGATGCGCTAAATGCACCAGTCTTAAAAAGGAATGTGTGTAGGTAAAATTAACTGGGTTAGGTTATTAATTAGGTTATTAATCACAGCCTAATCCCAGCAGAGTGTACCACATAACCACACAAAGAAAGCTAGGAACAGTTTCAAGGAAATGGTGGCATACACGTGTGTGGGCCAGAGCTTGGAACTTCAGCGTCCAAGTTGAACAGCGATGGGGGGAAAGCATGAAGGTGGACGCTACTGGAAAAAGCTTTTAGGCTTCGATTCTAAGGGTATTTTAAATATTGAATGCATCTTACTTTATATATTTGAATACTTCCACTCACGATAATAAATAATGAACATTCCACGGTGGCAAGAAACACAACGGCCGAGAGATGGTGAAAACGAAGGAGAAACTTTAGACAGATTGACGTATGAAAAGTCAGAATCAGGCCGATGCTTTCAGAGCCGTACTGCGTTTTAACGACTTAAACGCACCTGGGAGTCAAGAGTTCAGGGGGGTCATTAATGCTCAGAAGGGGATTGCCAGCATTAGAAATATATGTATATATATTATGAATTATAATGGTATAGAAATTTTTATCATTAATTGTTTCATGCTATTATCTACTTTAATACATGTACGTATGTACATCTACACAATAACACACACCCACACACAGATTAGTGGTCACACATTTGGATTGTCAAACAGGGTTTCGACACCAAATTATAATCACTATAATAATGATAAGATACGAATTTTGACGAGGTAAGTATTTTGCGACACCATAATATCGCTTTTGCGTCATTCGTGTCGCCCGTTTGTGATTTTATGTTCCGAGTTCATTGGGGTTTTGCTTCGGTCGGGTCCGCTGGTGCCAGCCCTCGCCCCGTAACAGAACACGGCCCAACAGAACGTAGCCAACACAAATGGGCGGTGTGTGAGTGCTCTCTCGCTATCCAGAAGGACGGTACCGTTCAATAGCTTCAACCGACGATCGCAGTAAGGAAACGCGAATCACGATACTCCCATTAATCGCCCCCCTTCCCATGTGACAGCCAGCTTCCGCTCCGTATCAACTGAAATTAATTACCGCACCTCCACCAGGAAGACGCGCTTAACCTTCCCGACGATGGTGGCGTCGGCGCTCGGCAATCTGGGGCAGGAGATCTCTCTGTAAGCAGAGAGGGGGACGGGAACAGAAACCGGCCGTTCCGGTACATCTCGTGTTTGTTTGCCGCGTTTTTTTTTTTTTTTCTTGCCCCACGCGCGAAAGGGAGCGTGGATGGGCGGTTTGGAGGAACGGAGCGTGGAGCTTTTTGTGCTAATGTTGCAGACTCGGCCCCAGCGCCGAAAGCTAATTAAAAAGATAAGCCTTTTTTTTTTTTGTTGTGTGTTTTCGTGTTGTGTTGCGGCGGTGGGTTGCGGTTCTTTGGAGCTTGTACTGGCAGGGGACCGTGAACACGAGGGAGCCATGGTAATAATAGGCCCCTTTGACTACAGGATCAAGGGGCTGGCATCGTTGGCCAACTGCCACTTTTTTGCATGCTGTCAAAAAAAAAACAACAACAAAAAAACATGTTGGCCAATTATTAACACCCTTTGTCACTTGGGATTTGTGACACGACTTTGCGGAATGCATGTGAGGTATCTCTTTGTCGAGAGACACATAATGTTCTTGGTAAGGTCCAGCTGCCCCGAGTGGCCTCTGTGGCAGTGATGATATTGAATTAGTAGTTTGAATCAAAGCCCTGTGGTGTACTACCACACTTGTTTAGCAAAGTCAAATTCTTTGAAGGATTTCATGGTCATCCGTTAATTAGTTCTGCTCATTCTTGAACATGCATATGCACAACTTGAACAGATATTTATTTTTTTAGAGTGTCCAGATTGAATAACGAAGGTTGCCGTGTCTCTGGCAAGGAAAATAAAAAAGTTATACTTCTTTTGCTTATTCCTGATTGTTTCAAATCGCTTGCCAGTGAACCATGGCGAGTGATGTTGTTTGTTTTTAATTGAGAAATGTTGGTCTGAACAGTTTTGGACTATTGAAGTATGTATTGCTTAAAAATATTAATTTCCAAGGATGTTTTGTTTTTTGTTGTTATTGCTGTGGTTGTTGCTGAGGTTTTTTTTTTTTTTTTAACCGGTTGCTCAGTCTCTCAGTGCGCTGCATTTCACCAGTGTTCCTGGATACTGAAATCGTATTTTTGTTTCTCTTCCTCCCGCCTTGTAGGACTGTTTAAAGATGAAAGCCCCCAGCCTGCCTCTCATCCTCCTGTACGCCGTACTTGTTCGTTGCCTGAAGGTAGTCTCAAAAAGGGGTTCAGGTAAGCCTTCCACCTCCACACCTTCATAACGACATCTAAATAACAATAATTCAAGTGTGACTCTTTTGCCAATGTGCTAATCACGTAACAAAATATACAACAAACAAAGCCTAGCAAGGAGGCTCATTGGGGATTATTAAATGAGGTGATTTATGAGTGTTAGTACGTTGTGAATACTGAGAAGCACAGTCACACTGAAGCTTTTTAAAAGCAGCAAAGTGTCTGGGGGATATGTTGGCATGCTCGGCTCAATTAAATTCATGATTTGTGTGGTTTTGCCTCATGATGCTGTGTGTTTGGCTGTGTGTGTGCGTGTGTGTGTGTGTGTGTGTAGTTTTTTTCTTTGATACTGGTTGTTTTGAAGGACTTGTTTGTACTTGTGAGGACCTATTCCTTATGGGGACATATGTTTTATTGAGTTTGTTTCTTTGTGGGGAGCGACGTTCTAGGACGACGCCAGACATGATGTGTTGTTCTCTCTGAATTTGTGAGTCGACGAGACTGCGGCTCGGGGGAAGAGAGAGGGTAATGTTGACGACGTGCATTGCCGTTCATCGTGGTTCTGCCGGTGTAATGTCCGAATGGAACCGGTTAGGTCAGTAATGCGTCATGGCTGTCTTTCAGTGTGTTGTGGGTTAAGTTTTTCACTTCAGCCATCACATCTTCAAAATTGGATTTTCTCTGGCTTTTTTTTTTGGAACAGACTGAATTGATTTAGAGAGGAAAAATCCCGGGTTGATTAAGATGTGGGTGGATGGGTTTTTATATTCTCTAGGCGCTAGTAGGTAAAATTATTATTTCGAAGAAAAGTGACAGCTGTAATAGAAAAAGTTCGGGGTAAGTTCGACCACTGTTGAACGTTCAAAAGTTGCAAAAGTTACAAAGTGCAAGTAGAAATATTACATTTCCTTCATTCAAAATGTTACATTTGTAATATTTCAGACAAATGTCCTTTCCCCATGCTTGAACTGTGGCTGAAGTTATTTGTGGGAAATGACAAGGTTAGGTTGAAACCAAAACATAAAAGGCCTCGTCTCTCCGCGCCAAGTAATTCAGACAAACGGTGAAGGCCGCATTTGCTGCAGTGATGCTGCGTCACCCAAGGGTACCCTGCCTAAATGTCTGCTGCATGGTCCGACCGGGCCCGCTATCTGCCTGCAACGGCCAAAAGAACCCACCAAGGAATACATTTTTTCTGCCCCCCCCCCCATCTTCCAGGGGTTGCTGGAGGTCTCTGCTTTCACTCATGTGTGTTAAACCCGGGTGTTTGAAAATTCCTCCGGGCATATCAAGGGATTTTTTGCCATTAATTTATATATTTTATTCAGTCGTTGTTATTTTTTGTGGTGTGCGAGTGAGTAATCCCAGTGGGGTACCTGAGAGGGAGCGCACCATATCGCCCCGGGCGAGGATTTCACAATGTGGCCGTTGATAAAGGAACAGCTCACCTCCGAGCTAAACGGCTAGGCTATTGTCTCTGTCCCTGGGAAGGCTTCTGTGAGCTTCAGGAACCACACTGTGTGTCGGCGTGGGTTTGAAATGGTAGCCATTGTTGACGGTGCGGGGGCTTTTATTTTTCCATATTTTTACATAATACTCAGTTCTCTCTCTCTCTCTCTCCCTCTCTCTCTCTCTCTCTCTCTCTCTCTCTCTCTCTCTCTCTCTCTCTCTCTCTCTCTCTCTCTGTGTTCAGATAGTGTGAGATGCAAATGGTTTTTAAAAAATGAAAGGGCAGTGGTTTGATTCACAGGCTGTTGGATGTGTGGTACACCATGGCAGCGAGCCTTTTGCTTTTTCGTCTGTGTCCCAGAGTGGTTCATACCATAGAGGTTTAATGGTGGGTCGAATATGGGTTCGATGTGCCTGGCATTGTGACCACTACCTTTGTGACTTGGGCAGCGAAAAGAAAATGTCTGTTTGGTCCAAAGTGATACGATGCAGTGTCAGGTGTTGATGGGATGTTTGATGTGTTTGACTATACGCAATGAAAACCCCTTTGCTTTGGGAATTAAAGTACATTATTCAAATGACTGTTGTGCGTGCCCTCCTCCCCAGACATATCACAAGTAAGTATAGTCACATGTAATTATAACATTCACCTAATCACACACGGGGGGCGGTGGCGACCACGCAAGGCAACAGCCAGCTCGTTGGGAGCAGTTGGGGTTAGGTGTCTTGCTCAGGGACAACTCCACACTCACACACCTAGCGGGAACTGGGGATTGAACTTGCAAACCACCCAAGTCAACCAGCTCTACCCCTGTCCTTCATTTATTAAACATTGTTATTGGTCATATATGATCTTCAACATCATTCATTTTGTTGAGAGTTTGTTTCCTGTTTATGTTTTTAGCCAAACTGTCTCTCACGATATATAAAGAAATAACTAATTGTGTGCGTTGCTGCTGCTTGAATCATTATTAGTTCACTCATATCTTTCTATAATTAAAAAGCTTAATGTAATTGTCGTCGTAGCCTATGATGACAATAAGTCTGTGTTGTTGTCATCGGCGCACGCCATATGCATGTCACGTTACCTCCTGCTAAACAATGAAGGCCTGTCCTTATGCTACCCCCAAAACATTGGCAGCTGTCTGAGGCACAGTAGCTCCCAAACACGACCGGCCGCACCGGTCGTGTGTGACTTATAGACGATGATATAGGTGTGAGATTAAACTAATGTCAGTCTAACGTCAAAGTTAGCTGGAGTTAGCTCAAAAATCTGGACTAGGTCAGAGCTGGGTTTGTGGGGGGTGGGGGGGGGGGGGGTGTTGGTGACCCCGCCCCCATGTGGCATCGGCACGCTGGTATGCACACGGCAGTAGTGCAACTCTCGCACGTTTCGGCCCCTCGTCGTCCGAAATGCACCTCAACGTCCAACGTCAGCGTCGGACGTTGAGGTGCATTTCAGCGGCCTGGCAGCACTCGACGTCACGCTGGCACGCAGCGGGCGATACTCGCGCGCTGGCGGTTGTCGTGGGTGGTAACCATGGGGATAACACGAACACGGCCTCCCCGGAACGCTTAGCCCGTAATTGCTAAGAGTTTTTTCGGCATCCCCTGGCGTTTGAATTCCCGCCGAAACAAGGGGTCTCACTCACACTTTCATGACATCTGGTGTATGACTTTCTCTGTATGTCCCCCTGAACAAAAGCCACATACAGAGAATGGTGAAAGCTGAAAGCGTCAGAGCTTCTGAAAGCTGAAAGATTCACAGTGGCCCTCCATATTCACCGACATTGATTGAGACAAATTTAGCCTCTCACACCCTCCCCCACCCCCACGCCTGCCGTACCGCCTGCCATACCTCAGTGCAGACAAATGCCGCCCTTACGTTGGCACCGTCTCATCGTCTGCTCATCATCCCCAAGCAATGTGGCTCGTGGTATGCCCGATGCTCTCCCTCTCTCACTCCCACTCTCACTGCCTTTCTCACTCCCTCTCTCACTCCCTCTCTCTCTCTCTCCCTCCTCATCTCTTTTCCCCCTCACACTCTCCCTCCCTCTCACCCCTTCTCTCTCTCTCTCTCTCTCTCTCTCTCTCTCTCTCTCTCTCTCTCTCTCTCTCTCTCTCTCTCTCTCAATCTCTCCCTCTCTCACTCCTCCCTCCCTCTCTCTCTCCCTCCCTTTCTCACTGCCTCTCTCACTCCCTCTCTCTCTCTCTCCCTCCTCATCGCTTTTTCCCCTCACACTATCCCTCCCTCTCACCCTCTCGCTCTCACTCATCTCTCCCTCCCCCTCTCTCCTCTCTCTCTCGCTCCCTCTCTCTCCTTCTCTCTCTCTCCCTCCCTCTCTCTCTCCCTCCCTCCTCATCTCTTTTTCCCCTCACACTCTCCCTCCCACTCACCCTCTCTCTCACTCTCTCTCTCTCAATCTCTCTCTCTTTCACTCCTCTCTCCCTCCCTCTCTCCCTCCCTCTCTCCCTCCCTCTCTCCTCCTCTCTCTCCTTCTCTCGCTCTCCCTCCCTCTCTTATTCCCTCTCTCGCTTCCTCTCTCTCTCTCCCGCCCTCCTCATCGCTTTTTCCCCTCGCACTCTCTCCCCCGCTGCCTCTCGCGGTCTCATGCATAGGTAAAGAAGAGAACAGGCAGGAGTGTGCCTTACTCACTCTTGGCGAGTGACATTAAGCACCATTGTGTGGCGCTTTTAATGTCCTATTTAGTGGGCTCTGGGGGCCGCCGGTTTAGGCGCACGTCGAGGACACTCTCCGTGTCGCAGGGGCCTCCGACGGCCTGCGCCGAGTCCCGTGTGGATGGAGATGGTGCTCAGCCTCTCCACTTGCATGAGTGAACAACACACACGGACACACACACACACATGTGTTTTTTTGGGGTATGGTGTCTTTTTAGATCCACACGCACGTGCATTCCTTGCAGGAGGCGACAAGGGCGTTTGGACAGAAGTGAAAGTCCCTGGTCCTCACCCTGAGAACTCAAGGGTATGGATGTCAAGATTCATATGTCAGTTGAGGGAGGGCAACTATCCTCCTCTACTAATGTGTCTACTGGCGCTTCAGCCAATAATAAGACCCCCCCTTAATTGGACGAGACAGTGACTCCCTAACGAGGTATGTCAGCACTCTGTGAAAAAAATTAAATTACAGCGGGCCCACTTGACTTTGTAATTGATTTTAAAGGACGGTAAATTCTGGCGGCAAGCTGTCATTGAGAACTTTGGCCCTCGCTTCGCCTCGCTTAAATCAACAGCCATGTCAGCCTGTTGTATCATGTCAAAAGCTACAGTTGAACACACGGTATTAACCAAACATTATTAAAATGGATTAGTACAATGCAGTTTTTTTCGCCCACGTGTGTGTATATATGTATATACGTTTATATATATAAAAGGAAGGATACTATAATGTGTATATATACACACAATTATATAATTATTATTATATATTATATAATTATACACAATTATATATATATATATATATATATATATATATATATATATATATATATATATATATATATATATATATATATATATATATATACAATTTAGGCCTGCAAGATATCAGCAAAATGTGCGATGTGCGATCACACCGTTCAATATTGCGATGACGATATGACTTGCGATAAATAAGAAAAGAATGAAAAAGAAAGTAGAATTTTGGTCATGGTGAATACGTCGGTATAAATTTAAACAGATTTGCATAACCTGACATTACTGACTGCGTCTCTAACCCGTAAAAGTTTAGTGGTCTCCATGACATCAGTCGACAAGTCACTCTATAGCAGTGTCGAGATATTTCAATGCATTGTTTTATGTAGGACCTATTGCTGCGGTGCCTGAACCCAAAGTTATAACCATAGCCTTTTATAACTTTGAACAGTGACCGCAAACATTTTCTTAGCTGCAGCCGCAGCCATCATAACAGACAAGCGCGAAACATTGATGAAATGAAGCGAATATAAAAGTATAATATAAAAATATAAAAGAAAGAACGTAGCCTATGTGTGTATGTAAGCAATTTATATTCGCGATACTTAGTCAAATATAATTAAAAGGTTTTATTGTAGTTGCATTAGTTGTTTGAAGAGCAAAAAAAAACAACGGTCGGTCTTAATGCAAGTTTACAACAAGCAAGTCGGTCGGACTAAAAGGGAAAAAATATATATTTGGGTCGGTCGGGTTACGGCAAACCAGAATATTTTTAAGGATGGCCCGAGTGTGCGTGGCGAACTTATCGCATTACAGACCAGCTTTTGCGATGTGTTTATCGCGAACGTTCACATTGCGATGACGATGAAATTTTGATTAATCATGCAGGCCTAATACAATTACAATATATATATATATATATATATATATATATATATATATATATATATATATATATATATATTTATATATGCAAGTTATAGTATCCTTCTTGTTTTTCTGTACATCTTACACTTTCTCCCTCTATCCCTCACATACACTCTCTCTGCGTCTCTCTCTTTCTTTCTCTCTCTCTCTCTCTCTCTCTCTCTCTCTCTCTCTCTCTCTCTCTCTCTCTCTCTCTCTCTCTCTCTGTGTCATCCATCTCCCTCTCTCTACCTCCGCCCCTCCTCCCTGTTCGCCACCGGGGCGATCGATCAGACCCATGATATTGGAAATATAACACTTCCCCCATCGTCCACCACGGTCTTCCTCACTGACTTCCCTGCCACTAGCTAGCAAATAACCCCACAACCTACACACACACACACACACACACACACACACCCAGGATCCGACACTTCTGCTTCTTGACAACTGGTTAGCTCTGTGTGTGTGTGTGTGTGTGTGTGTGTGTTTGTGTGCGTGTGTATGTGTTTATGTATGTGTGTACGTACGTGTGTCTGTGTATGTATGTGTGTACGTGTGTGTGCATGTGTGTGCGCGTGTGTGTGTGTGTGTGTGTATGTGTGTGCGTGTGTCCCGCTTAGACACGCCGGACCATTTCAATTTGCGCACTCGGGGGCGATCAATCAGGGGATTTACGGTCGGGCGAACCTCGGCAAGGTTTGTGTGCTGACCTGTAATAACGTTACAGGAAAATGTTACCGTGCGGGGGGGGGGGGGGGAGAGGAGGAGGAGGTGAACACCTAACCCTTACAGAATATTGCCTGATGGACGGGCGCAGGGTGGGAGGTGGGATGGTGGGGGGTGATGTCGTCGAGACCTCCCGCCACAGTAAAAGCGCAGCTGGCTCAAGCCGCCGGTGCATAACCTACACGTCGGGGTTCAACCTAGCAACACGCTTGCTGTCAGGCTACCCGTGCTAGCGACTGGCGCGAGCCCCTGCTGCTACCAACTGGTGTTAGCAACTGCTATTCATGAGTGCTATGAGTCATTTGTCCGCGCAACTGGTAGTGCAACGGCTGCAGGTGACTTATATTAGCGACTGCTATTACCAACTGCTGCTAGCTACTTTACTTCTGAGAATGGTCTCAGGTTTGTCGCGTAGTGCTTATGTTTGTCCAATGTACTTTGAGCCCACCGTAACCGCTTGCTGTCAGGCTACCCGTGGTAGCGACTGGCACGAGCCCCTGCTTGTACCGACTGGTGTTAACAACTGCTATTCATGAGTGCTATGAGTCTTTTGTCCGCGCGACTGGTAGTGCAACAGCTGCAGGTGACTTATATTACTTTCCTTCTGAGAATGGTCTCAGGTTTGTCACGTAGTGCTCATGTTTGTCCAATTTACTTTGAGCCCACCATAACCACACATTAAATGTAAGGTGCTATATGTTTAAATATTAAATTATCTACCGTTTAATATCTCCTCCGGAGATAATGGGTCCATTCATGGTTCCGTCCACATTAAATACACTGCCCGCTTAAAAAAAAACTGTTGGTCTATTTGGGAGATTAAACATGTGGACGATAATGAGCTTCACTCAGGAAGAGGATTTGAGCTTGCGGGAGAAAGAAGCCATTGTTTGGCTAATTTGAGGCCTTGGAGGCAAAGGGAAAAATACAGCAGAAATATAAATGTAAAAGTTTTAAAAAGGGTAATACGGTTAGGTTAGCGTGGCCATAAAAGACAATGGCCCCTAGAAATGATAGTTATTCCTTCCAAATGCTTGACCGGGCACAGATGGAGGTGGGTAACAAAAGTGGAAATGATGAAAGGCGCCCAGAGGCGCTTATGAGACTGTACCCCCAAATATCACATATTGTGACCGTGGGGAAAGCCATTTGTGATTGAACTTGTGTTTGCTCAGCTACCTCCGTGTTTCTATCTCTCGGTGGATGCTCTGAACACTCCTCCATCTTGCGTTCCCGTTGGATTAGGTTTTTCTGGTAGTGCTTTCGTTTTTTAATCGGTTTTTCGTTGTGTTGCTTGTCTAAGTGCAGGGAATTATGATTCTTCAGCTGAAAGGCACCAACAAATCAAAAGAAATGGAAGGCCCTTTGAAATACTCAATGCAGCCACATCTCACGAAGGAGAAGGTGTGACTTGCAACGGCTTGCCCAAAAAGGATGCCTTCAGGTGGCCTGTGGACGACGGTGATCAAACTCAGTGCCTCTTTTTAGCTTGGTAGTCAAAAGCCAGAGTCTGCCCCGGTAGGCTCGGAAACCTCCGGAGTCTTGGTTCTGGCTGGTTTGCGACGCTCGCCACTCGAATACCTTCCCACTCCCGACCACTGTGCAATCCACTTCTCAAAGCGCCATTGAATTCGCTTCACATGCACGCGAGACACCATTATATGCAACAGTCTTAGATGCTTCTAACTAACACTCAGACGGAAATAATGGCTTACTTCGACGGCGCACCAAAGTGCCCGCGCCGAATTAGGCACGGCCTCTGAAAACACAGCGGAGGCCCCCGCGAGCGACGCGTTTAGCATCCTGAATGCCACCGCAAAAAACTCCCCGCGTCTCCTGCTCCTGCTGCTCCTTCTGTCGCTTCTGTGCTCCCAGGCGGCGCTTGATTGGACGGGAAAAACATGATGCGCTTGATGTCTCCGCCAATCAGGACCCTGCGTGCCGGCAGTGCGGCTGGGTGCGTGCGGTAATGGGCGATTTGAATGGCATCAGCGTAATGATGATGCACCTCAACAAAATGGTGAGATGCGTTAGCTTGAGTCTCTTCGTTGAAGGGGTATTGGGGCTGTTGCTTAAAATGGGGAACTTTTATTTAAAGGGACGTTCAGGGCACAGTGGAGAATGACGTGACGAGAATGACGGAACGTGTTTGAAATTGTGTCGGCAAATAGGCTCATGGTAACCTTAGCTGACACCTATTTCTTAATCAGTGGATTTAGTTTCAGTTGTGCAGTTTCTATTTTTATTTTTAGGCTGAAATATTTCCCTGATCTTCAAATTAGCATTAAGGTCACATCTTCAGATTTTATTTGTTTGTTATAGACTCACCTTCCTCAGGGAAATTAACAAGACGTGCTTGATCATATAGTCGTATCCAAAATTATGATTGCTGTTCAAAAACATTGCTTACTTACCAATAACTGAGCATGCTGAGCAGCATATATTAAAACCTTACTATCGTTGTCGCAATATTAACGTACCAAAACCAACCAGCTATGCAGTCAGAAAACATTGGCATGCAATTATCTCTCCCTCAATGTAGTTTGTGTGTATTACTCATTACTTACATTATCTGCCTTTTTTCTTTCATTTCCTCCCTGATTTGTGAGGAAGACCTTTACGAAAGTTCCCCCTGGGTGACCCAACGCGTGTTTCGGCCCTGTCCCGCCTGATCTGACATTTGGGAAAGACGACCGGGTAGACACGCGAACACGTCCCTCGCTAATTGGGCGCCACCTTGACGATTGTATTTCCTTTGTGGACGTTGGAGGCGGACCTCGCCCCACCTGCTCAACGGGACGGCGCCGTTTGTCCAAAAGTTCGGAGCGTGTTCGGCGAGAGTTCGCTCTGTCGCTCTGAGGCGCGACTCTTTCCTCGTCTTTTGTGTGCCGCTCACCCGCCCCTCCATCATCCACGGCTTCCTCTCTTTGTCCTTTTTTTTTTAGTGAAAACAGGGATTTCGGTCAACTGCGCATTCATGCGAGGTCTTGATTTGTTTTTTTCACCCCGAAAGCGCCGAAGCAAAGTGGATTCTTTTGCCGGCCTCTGAGGGGAATTGCCAAATGTGTTTGTTTTTTTTTGCTGTACTTTCTGTTCATGGATCGACAAAAGAGGAGGAGAGAGTGAAGGACAAAGAGGAGGAAGGAGGACGAAAATTATAGTAAGCTAGGTCAACAGGGAGTGACGTGCCCGAGGCGATTTGGATCAGCACCAGTACTGTATTACATGGGCGTCGCTGCTTTTGTTGTCGCAGAGTCTTGACCGCGAATGACCAGAATCCTGTGTATTCATGACTGTAATCCACTGGTCCCACAAGTGAAATCATGATTTCTTAAGTCGGCTGTGAGTCGTGCACATTTTCCCATCATGTTTATAGCCATGTGTGTCTGATGTTGCACTCAGTCAGGATATTGGACCGCCGTTTATTCACCCAACTCTCATGGGGGCCCCACTTCCACACGCCCTCAACAATAAAGGCTTGAAGATGGCAGTTAATTTCCCCGTCGCTGCAGATCTATACATTATACACATTTATTAAGTTCCCCCGTCGTTTCCATGGCGTTGTCTTCACAGTGATGAGATGCACTCCCTGGACTTGTTTATCCGTAAATCATGAAGCAACACGCATGCTCGCCCGCACACACACGCAGGCACTGACACACACACACACACACACACACACACACACACACACACACACACACACAGACACACACACACACACACACACAACGCACAGACACACACACACACACACACACACACACACACACACACACGTCTACAAACATACACACTCACCGTTACCAACGCATTCTGTCGTGAAACATCAGAGGCATCTCTGATCTCTGAAGGCTTGTGTGGGTGGGTGGGCGCGTGTGTGTGGGTGGGTGGCCGTGTGTGTGTGTGTGTGTGTGTGCGTGCATGTGTGTGTCTGTGTGTCAAACCACAAAACCACGACCACCACTTTCAAGTGTGCGCACACACGCGCACTCGCAAGTGTGTGCGCACACACACACAACGCGCACGCACACGACTCGATGCGCATTTCCACACCAACTGTCACTCGTTCATGTATTTATTTGATTTCGTCTTTTATACAACCACCCATCTCAGGTGGGAACGTGAAACAAGTCGCCGTTTACCGGGGTTTCTAAAAGATTAGATTCTATTAATGAGCTGGGCCCTCCTCTCTGGAACCGGGACACTCTGTCCGAATGTCGTTCCCTGGCAACGTGACACACACACACACACACACACACACACCCCGGACTCGGCCGCCAGCCAACCGCACGTTTAATAACCGCTGGTTCATGATCCACTTTTCCAAACACCGTAGAACAATATAAAAGCCTAGAAAGGAGCGGCCGTTAATAAATAAATAACATATGTGGGACGTGGCCATGGAAGAAGCTGCCCTGTGCTCGTAGCCAGTTGCTTTTTTGGGAAAGTGGGTCGCGAGGCACTTGGCTATGCCAACAATCGTGGCGCTTTGAT
>JAXIVH010000035.1:293390-294847 GCA_036785325.1 Urophycis tenuis | reverse complement strand
GATGGGATTCTTTATATGTGTGTGTGTGTGTGTGAGCCTAAGTGAGTGAGTGAGTTGTGCGTGTGTGTGGCTGAAACCCAATGTGTGAGGTAGTTGTGTGTGGCTGAACCTCTGTGTGTGTGTGTGTGTGTGTGCGCGCGCATGCACGCGAGGGTTAGCTGAACCTCAATGTGAGCCTTGTGTGTGTGCTCTAACCTCAGTATTTGTTTGTGTGTGTGTGTGTGTGTATGTTTGTCTTTGCGGTGTGTCTTTGTTTCTGCAGTGTATGTGTGTGTGTGTGCGCGCGGGTCTGTATTATCTGTATTATTTATGAAAGTGCTGACAGAAGAGGAGTGAGTTCAACAAGAGCAGTTTCTCCTGGGGAAGGTGATGGAGGTGGTTGTGAGGTAGTAGGGGGGGTGATGCCGGCGGTGGTAGGGAGGCGGGGGGTGTCTCTCCTCCACCACAGGGTTTTAATAATGGCGCCCGTTGCCTTGTTATGCGCCTCCACGCCGGGACTCGCCCGGCGCCGGCTGTGCCGTCAGCGAAACACTCCCCGCCGCCGGATCTCTGACTGCCGCTCCGCTCGCCATTTTGTTTTGTTGTGGGCTTTCGCTTTCTCTCGTGGCTCTTCGCTCTTCGTCTGTTTTTCCGTTTTTCGCAGCCTTCAATTCGGTTGGTGGGACCGTCTTCTGTGTCTTTAGTGTCTTTGTGTGGTTTGGTTGTTTTATCTTCTTGCAGGCTTTTTTTTTTTTTTTTTTTTGGTGTCCTTCTTGGTGTTTGCACTCATTCCTCCTGCTGAGTAAATCTATCTCTGTCCTTCTTTTTATTATTTTATTTTTGTTGTGTATCCCTATATTTCGCTTGGCTGTTTTAGCCTAGCTTTACATATATTTATTATGGCAGCTTAGCTTAGCTTTAATATATATATATACATATATATATATATATAAATATATATATATATATATATATATATATATATATATATATACATATATATATATATATATATATATATATATATATATATACAAATATTTTGCTTGGCAGTTTTAGCTTACCTGTATAAACAAATATTTCCATTCACAGTAGTAGCTCCCTCATGCCCTTTTCATAAAGACAGCTTTTTGGTGTGTGCTTTTGGAAATATTGCGATGCCATTGGCTACAAGAGATTACTGTGTGAATCTCCGAGGACAGGGAAGGGGTGGGGGGGTCAGCCATTGGTGGACACCAGCAAGCAAAATAATCTGGTCGGGGTCGATAAGACCCCAAAATGCTTCAAAAGGCCGTTCTTAACACCCCCCGCCACAGAAATTGAGTTCCCATCGACCGTTTCGAAGTGGCGAGCCATCTTTTGTTTGTGTCAAATAAAAAAAAAAATGTTCCTCTAAGTGAATTCACATCAGCCTGATGCCTGACCTGGTTCACAACCCTGTTAAATCTTTGGATTGATGAGTTTGAAAGGCCTCTCAA
>JAXIVH010000035.1:273390-288390 GCA_036785325.1 Urophycis tenuis | reverse complement strand
CCATCACCCTTTGCCTCCACCACCCCTCTCCACCACCACCACCCTCACCACCACCACCACAACCACCACCCCATAGCCCCGCCCCCGCAATCCGCCTCCTAATTATCTTTGCATGTCAAAGAAAATAAATGACCTCCCTTGTGGCGATTAAGTTGATCGCACTGCGGGAAGTTAGGGGCCATGCTTCCGGGACTTAATGAATAGTGAAGGGGAAAAAATTAGGAATTAGAACTGCAGTTCTGATTAAGGAGAAAAGTCGGGGATTGGTTGTTCGGAAGTGGAAGTGTTGAACTGAACCAAGGCTATTACCATGAAAACAAAGCTACTGGAAGATCTGATTGACAGTCTGATCACAAATGTTTCCAAAGAAAGTTATTCAATACCCCTAAATATTATAAAGTGTATTGTCTTGACAGGAAATACTTGTTTTAGGACATCTGAGGCATTTATGAAATAGCTTTTCTTTCACAGGAGACAGTTTGGACAGTCTAAACACTGGCTCTGGAGCGCAGTGTTCCCTTTGTGATGAGTTTTACATTTTAAACTCTTTCCACACTCGCACACAAATACATAACAAAAACCCGCTCCCTGAAGCTAGGCCGTGGGAGCAGACTTGTCATTCAGAGTAGAATGGGTCTGATCTGGTTCTGCTGGGTTGTGTCGGGCAGGCGGGCAGTGACACAAAGAGCCGTATGTATCTGGGCCAGTAAGTACCAGCTACTGCCAGTGGTGCTGCTCTTTTCATTGGCGGCCATTTTGGCACCTAAGCACAACTACTCCCCCCCCACCACAACCACCACCACCACCACCACCCTATGCCCCTCCACCCCCCAGGCACAGGGAGACTGTTTGTTCCTCTCCTCCAATCACATTTCAGCTGCGTGTCCCACCAACCTCCAACTGCCGATGAAATCAATTCCAAGTGTGTTCCCTGAGGGCCACCGTAGGTCGAAGCTTAGCAAGAATGCAAATGTCTTAAGTCACCCAACAAGGAATGAGCCAGTTGTTTGCTATCTATCTTCTTGCCAGTGATTGTATTGTGTGATTTCCTTTCGCAACCGATTAGTATTCTTTAGAAAAACACTCAAGGTTTCTCAAACAAATTGTTTTAATAGAAGAACGGCGTGAATGGTCGAATGATTTTCTATCAGCTCAATATGAAATATGAAATTCAACAGCTGAAGGGAGGAGCTGAGTGTGCACTTTTGGGAGTGGTAGATTATGTGTCCACATCCCTCCAAAGTGGCCGAACCTTTGGCTCAGTTAATATAAAAAAATGAGAGGCTTTCCTTGGAAATGTTAAACGCATTGACCTGCTCGGATTAAACTCAATGGATCAGTGGTCCATATAGGCCTTTCTTTTGATGACTTTCTATGTGGTCAGAAACGTTGAAAAGTTCCTAGATCACCACAGTTGAAGCCCTTTCTCAAGTTACTGTTATTTGATGGAAGTTGGCTGCCTTAATACATATTTGTTAAATAAAATGTATGTTTGCAAATATGTGCGCATTCAAATGTGCCAGTAGAGCTAATCAACGGTAATTGGAGCCCATGAGAAAATGTCACAGACAATGATGGTGCTTGAGACAATTTCACTCTTCTGCAATGAGTCCATCGTCAAACACAAAGGGCCAATCACAAACCAAAACAGCCCGTTGGATACTCAAGGGCCTCAAGCTGTTGAGGCCCATCAACAGCTCACATTGTGGGCATGATTTCCCAACCCAAGGTTTGCCGACCTCATAAACAAACAAAAAAAGTCCCTCAACGCTTCAACATGCATGTCATGTGTGTCATTGTAGCCCAATAACGCTTCCTAATTAGCCAGCTGCCTTTCAGGTATTTAATGTATATTTTCGTCCTTAACACCCTGGGAATTGGAGAGGGGGACCCTCAGATATCCAGAGATTCACAAGCACACACACACTCTCTCGGCCTATGATATCCTCAGGTTTTCCTGGGTAGACAGGTGCTAACCCCCTGTGTTTTGACTGGTGATCCCCTCCTCACACATGGGCCCCACTCCGCCATTGTCTTCAACACCTGACTGGAGTGGTGTCTTTAACAGCTGACTGGAGTGGTGTCTTTAACACCTGACTGGAGTCACCCCTGGAAACATCACAGCATGTCTATAGTGTCTATTTCATGTTATTTCGGTTTTCGCGCGCTGTGTCAATATTTTGATGGAAATAGAGGAATTACAATAATACAAATAATTTCTTAGGAGGATAGGTTATTTGGACTAGAGGTAGAATCTAGAAGGGTGTTAGGAGTGCTGTGGAGCTGAATCTAGTGTCAAACACAGCCAGTCCCGGCTTCATATTGTGGTGATTTTTTGGTTTGTTTAGTTCTAACTATTGAGTAAAGATAACAGTAAGTACTAACAACATTTGTAATTTAATACAGCCAACACATCTCAGTGACTTCAGCGTACTCTGCCCAGAGGATTTTAATCTTAAATTGTCCACCAACAGGCACAGGCAATTTTCTGTCCACAAAAGCAAACATTGATTGATTTTCGATAGTTATTTCATATCGCATTGCACTATATTGATCCAGGCAGGGGGAATTTGGACTCCAGCTCAGTCCTGAGGCCCAGTGAGTCACCATCATCTCTGAACAGGGTGAATTAGAGGGGGACCAGAGGAAAACACTCTTGTGTCTCTTCCTTGCTGTCATTGTGTTGTGTAAGACTAAACACATGACTCATTGACTTTGTCCAAAACGCTTCTAGAAGGACACAAGATGAGATTAATTGACTCCATGCAAAGATGAAATTTGAATTGTGTTTGTACTTTAACTGCATGAAAAGCAAAAATTCTACAGAGCAAAAGGGGGCAAAACAGAACATACATTAGTAGTGTCTTTAATTTTTCCCAACTTCACTTGCCTGCATCTTGCAGGCGTGCATGCATGCGTCCATGCATTCATGTAAATTCACAGATGCACTGCAGGCATGTATTTTTCATTAAAGCATACGTTATAAAAATTGGAGCTCCTTTTTCTTCTCTCTCTCTCTCTCTGTCGTGTAATAGTTTATATATGCATTTGCAAATTAGTGGGTGAATTTCATTAGTATTTCAGAAGTAGTCCGATGTTTGCTGCAGGAAACACTCACTGGTAGGCGCAACAATGCTAATGCTGATGAAAAAAAACAAGCTAATATAATGTACGCTAATGCTATTCGGATTATATTATAGGAAATAAAGATCAAAGCGGGAAGCGCGACACACACCGCATAGGTTCTCCAGTCGATATATGCTAACAATGATGCCGGGCCGTTAGCCGGCCTCAAGCTGTGCTTTTCATTGGTCAACAGCATTGGCAAGTCCGGCCAATGACGCACATCCCATCGTTTGTGTGACAGAAATAGGTGACATGGGGCTTTGCTTCAATCATCACACCGTGATGTGTCACATTTGGCAGTGAAAGTCTGCCTGGCCAGCTCTGGTATACTTTTTATGCACACGTTTCTATGGGGAAGTCATGCTGTGGTGACTATTATTATTTTGTTAAATATATCATTATTCAATTAAATAAAATCATTTTTCAAAATATTATTCAATTTAAATGTTATATACTGTATATATATACCGATATTTAAATGTCAACATGTACTGTATGTATGTTCCACGTGTTAAAACGTATTTATCCTAAACTCTATAGTGTGGCGATTGTGTGTGTGTGCGTGTGTGTGTGCGTGTGTGTGTGCATGTGTGTGTGTGCGTGTGTGTGTGTGCGTGTGTGTGTGGGTGCGTGTGTGTGTGTGCATGTGTGTGTGTGCGTGCGTGCGTGCGCGTGCGTGCGTGCGTGCGTGTGTGTCTGTGTGTGTGTGTGTGCGTGTGCGTGCGTGCGTGTGTGTGTGCGTGTGTGTGTGTGCGGAGGTGGAGTGAGCTGCATAGGCGGCCTGCAAGTGGACGACCTGGAACAGCACACAGGCCGTGGGATCACCAACCACATCAGCTCCACGCTAAAACCAGAACTACGACTAAGTTCATCTGAAAACCGATCAGCGCCGCGGTCGGCAGGCCGCGAACCGCTCCTCCTCGCCATCGCGGGCGGCACCGTGGCCGGGCGGCGGCGGTGTCAAAGCTGCGTCTCAACGGTTTACTTGAACGACTGCGGCAGCTCGAAGCAGACGCCTTCAAGAGAGACGTCCTGCTGTGACGCAGCGTGACATCTCACATGGCGGTCGCTACGCGGTTACGTTACCACTAATGTCTGGCCCCGTCCCATCCGGGCCCGCCCCCCTCGCTCGCCGGTAGGCGGGGTTTGAACAGGACGCCCGCCGCCTGGCCGCGGAGCTGTGGTTTATCGTTGTGTAATGGACAGCAGTAAAAAACGTTTTAGGAGGCAAATTCCTCATGCGCTTCTGAGGGTTGGAGTGCCGGGCGGGAAATGCGTCCTACCAGGGGCGGAGGAATCAAAGACCGTCTGAATTCAGGGGGAACGGTGGGTAATGTGATGACTCCCCCCATGACAATCACTCTTGTAATCGCTACGACAACAGCGCCATTATCTCCACTATCTATGTTATGGTGTGAGTGTAAAAAAAAGGTGGAAGTGTGTGTCTGTGTGTGTGTGTGTGTGTGGGCTGAGGAACCAGGGGTGCTTCTGGCCCAGAAGGAGTAGAACCAGGACAAGAAGATCTGCTGCCCTGGTGATCAAGGCTCTCACAGGAGCAACAGGTTGAGAGAGAGAGGTAGAGGGAATGGAGGGGGCGAGAGAAAGAAGGAGATTGAATATTGTTTTTGTGTTATTAACCTTATAAAATAGGATGTTGAATGTGTAACATTCGCATTTTATCAATAATACGCCACTGCACATTATGCCAATTATACCACACAAATAACCGTCATTACCCCATTCGGTCCTTCAAGACTGCTCTCGTTATGGCAATGCTGAAACAAACCGACAAAAACAACACAGCAGAAGTCGCATCTCGCTCCGTTCCTCTGGTTTCCCTCCGCTCCTCGGTTTTCCTCTTTAACGAGCTTTCGGGCGGCGAAAGAGCTCCGAACGCGCTCGTTTGGCCGTCTGCGTTCGAACGCCTCCCGCCGCCATCCCCCAGCGCCACGCGGACCTTTCGACCCCCTCGCCAACCTGCCGCACGCCTCGGGAGCAACCGTCCTAGGGCCGAGTGCCATTACAATCCTATTAGATTCTATTATGGGATGTCTGATGGGCGGGCGCCGCAAGCACACAATGAACAACTCTGATGTAAAATATTTGCCGAGATGTTTGTGTGTGTATGTGTGTGATGGTGGTCGTGTGCGGCATCCAAATCCTTCCCATAATGCCTCCTGTTTGAGGGTTTGAGGCGGCGTTCCTTCGGCATTTAGACACATTGGACTCATTAGCCTGCGTGACGGCCATCCGTTAGTCACAAATCGTCGCTAATAAAGCCACGAGTGTTGGCTCACAAGCCTCATTTAGCCCTGGCCAATGACCTGGGTGTGTGTGTGTGTGTGTGTTTGTGTGTGTGTGTGTGTGTGTGTGTGTGGGAGGGGTTGTGTGACTGAGTTTCTCTATTCTATTTCCAGTCTATATTGAGATCTGTAGTCGTGTTGTTAGGATGGTTATGGATTGGAATGGGGGAGGAGGTGGGTAGTCTAATTTGTGGATGGGGTTTAGTCTAGTTTATTGGATAGGGGCATAGACTTCCCAGCTGAAAGGTTCCTGGTTCGATTCTCTGCTTCTCTGATGATTTTTCGATTCTCCTATGGCCACAATCAACCATGAGGGAAACATGAGAGATATGAGATCTTGTTTCTTAACGAGCTATATCTCTTCATCTCTATCTAGTGCACTATACAAATGTGTCTGCTGAATGACTTTGTACTGAATGCAGCAACATACTGGGCCCGTTTGGGGCACAATGTCCATTGAAGGCCAGTGTACTTACAAGAGCGTACATGTGAGTGTGTGCTAATGAGACCGTTGAGTTGGTAAGTACATCTCACAAAGCCTCCTGTGCACATTTCTCCCTCTCCATGTGGGTGTCCCTCAGCGCGACATATTGCGCTGCGTTTTTTTTTTTTTCCCAGTACGCTCTCGCATTCACCCATTCGTACATACATTCATACACCCTACAATGGCGAGGCACCCATTCAGGCCAGCAAGTCACCGGTAAACGCTGAAAAGGTTAGGTTTCTTGCCTAGGGACGCCTTGTCTATAAGCTACCTTTGGAGGAGCCACGGAATCAAACCAGCAACCTTGCTCTAGTGAGTGACCACCGCCTGCATAATCGGACACTAGCAGTCACAGTGGGTAGGTTGGGTGGCGGCGGGGCACCTGTAGACAAATGGGTACATTAAGCCAAGGCAAGGGCTCCATTAGCCTGATCCGCACGCGCCGTGGTGATCAATGCTAATCCTGACACTCGCTGACCCGGGGAGTTCATCACTCGCCGTGACCTTTTTACTGCTCGTCCACGTCAGAAACCTGGGCTGTCGCCTCCCATCACACCATTGCTGTGTCACGTCCGATCGCCGCCAACGGCCCGAATTGAACCCGACACGTCGATTGAGTCTGCCCCCCCGCTTGATGCGAGGGGCGCAGCACACGCGTGCCTCAAATGCTAAAGGGTTTTGAAAATCAGCATGGGAACCGTTGTTGTTGTTGTTGTTGTTGTTGTTGACGGCACAACGGTTCAATTTGTGGGCCTTTTACGTTGCTAGCTAGCTTGCGTAGTCCGCCGTCACGAGGTCGTTCTTATCGCTAGCTTGTTTCTGTGATTACCAATCCTTCAAACTTAATTACGTTGAATCAGATTTTTGACAGCGTGCCGTGTCACGCTATTGCTCATGCTCAGTGACTTGGCGGAAATTTGAATGTGAAAGAACTTTCCGGAAAGTGGCAAGTTTTGAATGAAACAGGCCCCTCTTTCTTTAATGCGTACATGTATTAATGACCCTGAGCGTATTAATGGCCAAGATCAGAGACAATTTCACCTCAGAGTGCTTAGTGCCCCGAGTTTGGAAGCCGACTCGCACATTTCTGGAGATTGATGTGGCTGGGCTGTTCCTGGTTTGCACTGAAAAGATAAATTTCACTAAAAGATAAAGATACATACAATATTTATGTGTCTCCCGGGTGACATAATTCAATTAAATTAGGGTCAAACCAAGCACTATGTAACTTTGCCTGTGGCCAGGAGCTTAATATATTTCCCCTCCTACCTTGATCTAATATGTAAACGGAGAATAAAAAGCAGGAGAGGTAGAGGTGAAACAAAATAGCAACAGAATCTACAGAAGCCAATACGGACAATTAGTGCTCTCTGTTCCTCCACCTTTTCCTGTCTCACCCCTTACTACCTGTGTCTCTAACTGCATCACTCTCTCCCTACCCCTCTCCCTCTCTTCCTTTGGTTCCCTCTGCCTCTCTCCCTCCCTCTCTGCCCCCTTTTGCTGTATCTTTCTCTCCCTCCTCTTCTCTCTCTTCTCTCCCCCCTGCTCATTCCCAGCCTCTCATTCAATCCCTTTCTCTCTACATCACTCACGCCCATCTCTTCTGTCTCCCCGTCTCTCTGTCTGTCTCTCTCTACTGTCGTCGCGTTGTACCTCCCTGCTTCCTCGCTTGTCTCGTTGGTGCGTGCCCCCACCAGAGAGCGGCGTGAAAACAATGGTGAGATACCGCAATGAATCACTAATAGATTCACGTCCTCCTCTACCTCCTCCTCCTCCTCCTCCCGCCTCCACACCTTCGTCAGTCATCATGTGAAAAAGTATTGAATGTCAGCAAAGCAGTCCTGGAGAACGTGTTCAAATCATCGTTTGCACGCCCACGCAGCTGGTAGCCTCTCGTTTGACGACAGATCCTCTTTTCCCCTCTTTTTAATCTTTGGAAGCGTGCATTAATGTTTTTTTGTGCAATACTTGCTAGCGTCGCTGGGACTTGGATATGTTCGGGCATATTGTTCTGTTGGTTAAGAACTGCTGTTTTTTGTAGCCTTGTAGACTTCCTGGCCGTTTCGGGTTTCTTTGCCAAGGCAGCGTAACCTACTCAGAATGTTTTGTTTTGATCTGTTCTTTAATTGAATCACATGCACCCATGGAAGATAATTAGAAGATAACAAAAATTAAGGCGTCCTACTTGATCTGGAATTAATATCTGACTGATATGTATGTATATTTAGAGCAGCGTCTGGATCCCTTGTTCAGTACTCAACAACTCCAATACAAGACCATCATCGATTATTGTGTCAGACAAGCTTTCCCGGGGAAGCGCTGCCTTCACGATTGCCTGGCTGTGAAGTGAGGTGCAACCGGAAGAGATTAGGTTCTTTTTGAGTATGACAATCACGTTATCCATTTGTTTTCAACAAAGAAAAAAACAAGTTGATATACTTTTTACTTTATTGCTTACCTAGATGAACGTGTATGCTGTATGTAAAAATAATTGTAACTTACAAATTGTGCTTTTGATGGAAGGAATATGTTTTCTAAGCCTTAAGAGAGTTAATGTTTAGTTCTGGTTTGAAGTGAATTTCCAAGATTTTGATGTTTACTTACTCGCTCAATGATAATTAAAACAAAAGAGAAGTTTTTATGTCTGTAACTCGAATACTAAACATTGAACTCAGGTTGCAAACAAGTTTGCAAACAAACGGCTGCACACTCCCTAACTTGAAATATGTTACTCGCAACGTTTTGCGATGATGATGATGATTAAGGCTCTGCCAGATAAAGCTGTGGTACAGAAACATCACCGATAAATTCATTGCATGATGAAAGAGATGTACAAAGACTTATTTAGTTGTAATTAAGTTACTTAAAGGTGTCATTGCATCGTTATTTAATTAATTTTGTGGTGGTCTCTGGTATTGAATGCCCTGTGGGCCGGTTTTGGTGAAAGAAATGCTCTGGTGCCTGTTTCAGGCTGTTCTAGTTTGGTGAAGGATTCGACGGGGGGAGGAATTACAGGATTGCGGCTCATGCATATTCATGACATTTTAATGCCTCGCCTCTGATTGGCTAACAGCACTGCACTATGACAGACTGCAGGCGGGCGCAAGCCATGGTAGGCGAGGCCATGCATACTAATTCACCAAATGACATCAGTTGGTAAGGCTTTTCTGATTCGCTCGTTTATCCGTCTATTTTCTTAAATTGGCTGATGCATGTAATGGGCGTAGAAGAACATTTTCACATGCAAGCATTAATATGCAACTCGGAGTGACCTATTGTATTTCAAAAGGACAAGTACTCAACAGGTTTTCGGTGAAGGACACCTTTAAAAGTAACCACCTAGCACTCAACAATTGCAGGAATGAAAAGGTATTACTGGAACCCCTCAGACTGTGGTTATGTGAATTAGTGGCACTACTGCATTGAAGAGTTTACCAGGGAAATTTGAGTTAAAATTAGCTAAAGCTAATAAGCTATGTCGACATGTACTAGAAGTTCAATGCTTCCATGGTTCTTTACCAGTCACCAGTGTGTGTTAGCCACCATTTGTTTTCAAAAATTGAAGCCCATTGAAACATCTAAAGGAAATTGCCCCCATTTCGGAGCCTGTTCGGAGCCTGAGAGTTTTTGTGTTTGTGAGAGAGACAGAGGAAACAGGAAATGCGTTTTTTTTTTTTTTTTAAGTGTCTCAGAGTACCCTTGTTTTTTCACAAAGTAGGCTAACCTTCTTATTTTATTGGTTTAGGGTGACGATTTATCGGTTTAGGGGACCTGTAGAAGAGTCAAAATGTCCAAACAGTTTTGAAGCGTTGATGTATGTAGAATAAGCTTGACTCTGTCAGTCCGGGCCAAGAATCCCTCTTTGTTACCAAAATGGGTTTTTTGGTGTTTGCTACGATTATTTTCAGCGGATTATGTAATGTGGTGGCAAAGTCAGGGTCATGAGGTCCATGAGCTTGGGACAGTGCGATGGCATCATACCTCCTCTGGGCAGTCCTTCGATGGATGGATGAATGAATGATGCATGGACGGACAGATGAATGGATGAATGATGGATGGATGGATGTATTGAAGGATAAATGATGGATGGATGGATTAATGATGCATGGACGGACAGATGAATGGATGAATGATGGATGGATGGATGTATTGAAGGATAAATGATGGATGGATGGATTAATGATGCATGGACGGACAGATGAATGGATGAATGATGGATGGATGGATGTATTGAAGGATAAATGATGGATGAATGGATGAATGATGGATGGATGGATGTATTGAAGGATAAATGATGGATGGATGAATGAATGATGCATGGACGGACAGATGAATGGATGAATGATGGATGGATGGATGTATTGAAGGATAAATGATGGATGGATGGATTAATGATGCATGGACGAATGGATGGATTGAAGGATGCATGATGGAAGAATAAATGATAGATGGATGCAAGAATGAATGATGGATTGATGGAGGGACTTTTGGACGGATTTTTAGATCCCTCTGACAGAGACTTTTTGTTCCCCCGTTGTTCGGTGAAGGGTGTTTGTAGATGCTATGTATGATGCGTTTCCATTTTCCATACCTTTTCATATTTCATGCATTTGTTCTGACAAACGGAAATCTGTCACACTAAACAAACCGAAACGAGGGGGATTGTTCAGTTCCTCATTGTGGAGGACATTTTCAAGCTATTTTTACACATCAGTGACTCACAGTACTACAAACTTTTCTTGCTATTCTCGTCTTTGCGTACTCGCCCCGACTTCTTTCAAGTATAGCGGAACGCTCATCTCCGGCGGTTTCCTATAACAACCTGTGCTGCTGTAACACACCTGCGTCTGAGAGGCAAGAAGGGAAGTCACGGGACTGAATCAAAGGACAGCACGGAAGGGCGCCCGGTCCCCAAACACTCTGTTGTGGCTGTCTAAACCAGGACGGGGGGAGGGAGGCAGGCAGAGGGGGGCAAGGCCTGGTTCACTTTCAGCCATTTTAGGAATAGCTTTGTGGTGACTCCTCTTCTCCCTGCCTTCCCCCAGTGTCCCGGAATGCAGCCCCCCCCCCCCCCCCCCCACACAGACACTGTTCTAACAGAGAGTCCTTTTTGTCTTTTGGTGTGCTGGTGGGTGGTGGTGAATGGTGGCGGCGGGGTTGGGGTGGGGGGTACACTACACACTGTGTCGGTTACTATGTTGAAACATCCTTGCAATTTGGCGCGTGCGCGTTGCCGCGATAAAAATACCGAAGACAAAGTGATGCAACGTTCTGTGGGATAATGCCCTGCTGTGATGATGACATGGCGTGTGAAACGTTTCCAGTCACCATGGCGATGGCATCTGGGATACAGTTAGCTGAGCGCTAGCTTGGCCCCGCAGTGATGTCCTCGCAATGTGACATATCCCCAGTCACAGTCAAGGCAGAGGCGGCACAATCAGCGTGAAACGTTCGCCTAGCTATGTGATGTCATGGCAGGCTGCACATCCCTAGCCACTGCTGTGGCAGTAGGCTAGAGTTAAAATGAACGTTAGCCTAGCTATGATACGTCCTGGCTTCTGGGACTTCCCCAGTCACCGTGGGGGGGGGTCGGGGTTCAGCCAGCTAGCATGAGTGCTGGCCTAGCTCTCTAGCATCCTAGCGTGCAACGCGCTTCCACTCAGTGTCACGCCACGCTAACGGCGATACCGTTAGCGTGAATGCTAGGCTAGCCCCGTTGCGCCGACGTCGGGCCGAACTGCGCCGACGTCTCATGCTCGGCGACGTTGCCTTCGCCTCTTGCGTTGACTCCCGACACGCTCTTTTCACAGCCCTCCACTCGTGCCGCGCGCTCCCCATCCTCGCCAGAAGATGGAGTGCAGAAGGTCAACAAGTGGTGTGTTTGTTTGTTTGTTTAGTTGCGCCTGTTGAATCCCTTGGCCCTGGTGCAGGCACTCAGCAGAGTAGACCCGCAGCACGCTGTCATGGTGCCAAACATCAATACGGCCGTACAGCAGCAGGGATCCGGCACTGGAGAAATGCAGAGGAAGCTCTCAACATAGACAGCAGAATGTGGAGAATACGAATGTGTGTGTGTGTGTGTGTGTGTGTGTGTGTGTGTGTGTGTGCGTGTGTGTGTGTTTGTTTGAAGGTCATAGGTTTATCCCGCGTGTTTTCCGTCTTGTTGGTGATGTGTGTTTGTGGTTTCATTTCTTATTTATGGGAGAATGGCGTAGTGCAGTGTTTCAGTGTAAATGTATTTGACGTCCGAGTGCCTGTCCTGTGTGGGCCACTCCGTGTTGCCCGACTCCATGCCGGGGCGCCCAGTTGTTGGTCTGTTGGGGGGGCCAGGGGGCTGGTGCTCACGGCCACTTTGGGCGTGGTCGCGAGTCACCACGCACCGCCACCCTGGCTCCGCATGCATCGAACCCGCTGGCTCGGCCGCCATTCGTGCCCCTAAGAAAGAATATGAAACAAAATGGCGGAAGGTGAGAGTTTTTCATTTCCACCTGAAAGGTTATGTCCGCAGCCTTGCCTGGAGGCGTCGTTGAGATGTCCCTAATGCATTAATGACATCTTAAAACATCACTGCATTCCCTTTAGAGAAATGCTTGTGGTGAATAACACACACACAAATAAGGCACTGTTTTATTAATCCCAGATGGGAATACGCATATGGGAATTTCAATAATTGTATTAAATTACATTCCCTCTCCGCCACCGCCACCATGTCTAGGGGTTTGAGTCCCAGGCTAAGGGCCGCATGTATGATTAGGGGGCGCTGCATGGCATTGTGCGGTCTGATGCTTCTGCTGAATCCACGCTCCCCCCCCCCCTCAACCGTAAGTGCAACACAGGTGGATCTCATAGCGTTGATTTACTCCGTCCGGCTCCGTCCGGCTCAGGAAGGGCGGTGCACCAGCGTAGTCACAACCACGCTGGTCTTTTGATCCCGTGAGGGACATTTTGTCTCTTGTGAATTAGTGGAAATACACTCAGCACACAGTGATGGTGAGGCACACAGTGAGGGACACTAATCCCGAGGCAGTGAGCTGCCAACAGCGGCGCTCGGGGTGAGGTGAGGTGCCTTGCTCACAGGCACTTCAGCCGTTCGTACTGGTCGGGGTTCGAACCGGCAACCCTCCGGTTACAAGTCCAAAGCCCTAACCAGTAGGCCGCGGCTGCCCCATATACCATGCGTCTACGGCCGTAGACAAACAAAGCCGAAAACAGAGCCGAGCTGATGTTACAGTGCAGCAACAGGAAGGCGCTTTGACCCGCTGCTGAGGCCCCGGGCGAGACAACGCGCCCGCCGATCTTCACATGTGCGGCGTGACCAGGAGTCCAGACGCAGTGGGGCGCGGTGTGTCTTCATCTTGCTCCCCGTAGCTATATGGGACCCGAGTCCGTCTGTGACGCGGGGATGAGAAGGCGCTGCTGTCCGCGTCAGCCCCGTGGGCTCTTGTCTCCTGTCAAAACCATGTATTTCTTTTTATCGTGCGTGTTTTTCTATAATGTATGATATATATATATATATATATATATATATATATATATATATATATATAGTATAATAACATAGAAAAAATGGACGTGAGGGTTACATGCATACGTACATTATGCTCATTATTATCATTCTCATATTCATAATAATTCTCATCCTATAAACCATGTTCAGCACATGAGGTCTCAGTAGTGTTGAATAAATATATGATAAATAAGATAAACCATTATTAATTCACAGATAGGATTCTGCTTCCATGTCTGTGTGTGTGTGTGTGTGTGTGTGTGTGTGTGTGTGTGTGTGTGTGTGTGTGTGTGTGTGTGTGTGTGTGTGCGCGCGCGTGTGTGTCTGCGTGTGTAGTTGTTTGTGTGTGGAGGTGTGGGGTGCTCACCTCAGTGCCTCAGTACAGTGACATTTACACACGCACAATTGCGTTGCTGCGTGCTCTCGCTTGCAGGGGATTATGGAAGATTTACATGGCACCGCAGTACACGAGTCCTTCACCTAATCTTAATTAATTTCTGATAATTCCCCATTAACATTGTGGCGGACGTAAGGACTGCGTTGCTGGGCAGTGGGTGATCGAGCTACACCCTGAGGGAGCGTGCAGGAGAGAGAGAGAGAGAGAGATAAACAGAGAGCGAGACAGGGAGAGAGAAATACAGAGAGAGAGAGAGAGAGAGAGAGAAACAAAGACAGAGTGATAGACAGGGACAGTGAGAGAGAAAAAGAGAGATAGAGAAGGAGACACAGGGAGAGAGAGAGAGAGAGAGAGAGAAAGAAAGAGAGACAGAGAGAGCACCAATTTGTCCCATTGACCTTTCAGATGCTCATCAAATCATTTGTGTTCTACATCACCAGCAAACATTGTTTTTGTGGCTTCTATTGCAGGAGGCAAGAACCAGGCCTGCTGTAGTCTGTTAAAAATTCATGCAGATGATCAGTGAATCACACTTTTATTTATCTCCAATTAAATAAGCTGTAATGACTGCTGCACTTTTAGAAAACAGCCAAAACAACTCAACATCTCTCTCCTGAATACAGGAGACTCGTTGGGGACTTGATTGGTCTTAATTTTTTAATTGGACCGCACTGAACTGCCTCCACCTGAATGCTGGAGAGACCGAAGAGACGTGGGTTACTTGAAACCCGGGAAACCCAGGTCTCGCACCCGGGCGCGTGAACATTGACATCGTCAGTTCATTCAAACACCTGGGGGTTCACCTGAGCAACAAACCGAGTGGAGGATGACTGCAAACCTGTCATCCATCCTGGACAATGCCTCTCAACAGTGAAAGCCCTGGGCTGCTCCCAGCAGGCCACTCCATCCGCGCTGCGCAAAGGAATGCTGTTGGAGCCAGAATGGGTTATGATTATTGTTATTATTTATAGTTATGAAATATTAGGATGAAGTATGCAATTAAGGGTGTGCAGTTATCATAATTTTCATAGTATTTTTTTATTTATTTGGATTTGTTTTGGGTATTGTGGGCATTGTGGAGGTCTGAAAGTGCATTGTATTGCACGATTGAAAGTAAAAACAGAAGAATGCAGCCCTGTGCACTGAATAGATGGGGTCTCGCTGGAAGGCCATGGCGAGGCCA
>JAXIVH010000035.1:248390-265890 GCA_036785325.1 Urophycis tenuis | reverse complement strand
TGCATAGTGATAGTATGTGTCTGCAAACGCAACGGACTGAAGCAAACAGCCTTCCAAAGAATAGTTATTCATTTTCACTTTTACAAATGGTCCAAGGGCCTTGCAAGAAGAGACAAACACAAATAAATATTCTGCCATTTTAATGAAATTCAGTCCTGGGACGAGGCTGGTATTCTTCAACTTCTTAAAAGAACTTGGCTGCAACTCCTGTTAAAAAAATGTGTTTGGTTCTCTCAATGTAGTTTGAAATAGACAACAAAACTCAGCCGTAGATATGTTTTTGTGATTTTAGCGAGGATAAATTTGCTATTTTCTGACGGTATTCATAAACCCTAAGCAAAAAGCCACTTGCTTCTACGGCAGTATTCATTTTTTTTAAATAGTGCATCATATTACTTATTTTGGATTGAATTCAATTTGAAGTATAATTTTTGCTTAAGACAAGGGTAGTAGGCGTGTAAAAGTGTTTAATCAAAAGTAACCCGGAAATGTCAAGTAATGTGCATTTGAATGTGTTAACTTTCTCAGAATCCCTGTGGGAGGCCTTAAAGCAATTACCCATATTCTGCTTCAATTTCGGCATCTTGGAAGTAAAAAAAGGAAAAAGCTAATTCATTTCCCCCCCAAAATGGATCCCAGCAGGGGAATTAGATATCCTGCCACTACCATCTTCCCAACTGACACTTTTTTTTAAGCATGTCAAGGACACTGTTTGATTTCTTCAAACTCAAAGAAAACTTAGGAAAACACAAATTGCTTCCATCAAATTATTATCACTTCATTATTTTGTGAAAAAAATGAGAAAAAAAGTGGGGGGAAAAAGAGAAAACCCACATATTGCAAGCTAACAAGCTAAGTGTCTGTTGCTAGTACTAGCTCATTGGTTTTGGGTTGAGTGATTGAGCTTATTCAACAACTAAACCACTTCCTGCCTCCAGGGCAGTTTAAGGAGGTGAATATTTTATTCCAGTTGCTTTTCCTCTAAGACGCATTATCTAGTCATGGCAGCACAGGGACTATTAATTAAGGTGACCAGATTTGTGAAATGAAAAACAGGGACATTTGTAGTTTAGCGGTCCATATATCAACAAAAATCTGATGCTATTATTTCTGAAATGAAAAAAAAGGAACATATTTATGTTTTGCCTAAGTAAATCTAGTACTGTAAATCTAACACTATAGTAAAATATTGGGCTGTACATGCCCAATGGTTTACTATGATGAGTTTTAAGCTTTTGTTTATCCAGCCAAAATCCCGCCAAAGAAGGCTACGCAAATCAGGATTCGTTGTTTATTGTCATACCTCCTAAATAGACCCCCGCATAGTTAGTTCATGTGACTGTCAATCAGGTAGAGGTGAGACTAATTACCAACTGTCTCAGAATGCATATTCATGAGCAAGCTAGAACCTTTGCCATTTAAAAATCTAATAAATCATTTTAGAATTCTTTTTTTAAATGGGGACATCTCCAGGGACAGCTTCAGCCAGGGATGGCCACCAAAAAACAGAGACGTCTGTTCACCCTGTATTTATTGGGCATGCAATTAATCTTGTGGTTCCTTTACCTACAGATTTCTTATGTTAATCATGTTAATACATGTTTACTTGACTTTACCAGTAGGTTTACGTTACCATGTAGGTGTTTATTTATTGTTTATATCACACTTGTTATTCTTATAATTTTGATTGATTTGATTTCGTCATGTATTTTCCTCCCTCCTGTTTGATTTGCACTGTTCTGTTAACATTTAGCTGTGACTGTTGAATTTTCTTCCTTGGATTAATAATGTTGTATCTCGTCTTCGCGTCTTCCTCTGAATGACAGCAAGCTCAGCTGATGGAGGTTCAGGGTTGAGAAGAAAAGTCATTTATATAGATATATATATATTAGAGGTCGACCGATTAATCGGTTTGGCCGATTAATCGGCGCCGATAGGACGTTTTATTAACTATCGGCATTACGGAAATTGGCCCGATAGTGGCCGATGGCAGTTTTTTTCCCCACAGCGCAATGAACTGCTCTAGGGCTGGGCGATTAAATGAATTTCGATTTCGATTACGATTTTGGCTTCCCTCGATCATTAAAACAAGATAATCGTAATAAAACGATCATTCTGCCACCCACCGTGTTTTGTGTGGTAAATGGAGCGAACCCTCCACCTGCGCACTCCGCCTGAAAACTTGCAAGATATGTCACGCGACCGTACGGTCTGCACCTCAAGCGAATATGACCAATCTATTTAACCACTTAAAGTCCGCACACAGAGTAATACATGACCAAGCAATGAAGGAAAAAATGAAAGGCTCCTCCACTCCTGCAACCGCAACACAATCCTCAATTAAGGAGACGCTGTACAATGCCACCCCATATCCACCCAGCTCCCGCAGGCATAAAGAAATAACGGATGCAATCGCATACATGATTGCCAAAGACATGTGCCCTATTAGCACTGTTAGCGACCCGGCGTTCAATAGACTGATAAACACATTGGATAAGCGGTATGTGTTACCACCACGTCACCATTTCAGTAGAATTGTGCTGCCTGCCCTTTATGATGAATGTCATGGAAAAGTTGCAAGAGAAGTGTCAACAGCATTATATTTTGCCACCACAACGGACCTATGTTTGAGTCGCACCATCAAAAACATTTTTAGATTTTTTTTTTTTTTTTAATCAATGAATAATCGTCTTTAATAATCACAATTACAATATCAATCAAAATAATCGTGATTATCATTTTTGACATAATCGAGCAGCCCTAAACTGTTCCTTCCCTGGCCTGCGCTGCTGTCTGTCTCTCTGATCACTGAGGGGAGGGGCTGCTCTGCACACAGCGCACATGGGGGAGGGGGGTATCGGCCGATTAATCGGCTATCGGCTTTTTCCTGCTCCAGACTATCGTTATTATATCGGCCTTTAAAAATTCACTATCGGTCGACCTCTAATATATATATATATATATATATATATACAGGTATATAGGTTTTTGAAGCCCTGTAGCCCATCAAAGTCTTTGCTGTGCTTGTCAAACTTTCCGCTAGTGTAGCCTTTTCACATAAGGGCGCAATATCATCATCTTGTGTATTTGCTAAAGAAAAAAAAAGATTTCTTCTTCGCCTACAGTTATTGAAGTAGACCTAGCAAGAGACAGTGAGTTTAACCAACACCACCAGAAAGTGATAACGAACCCTTAAGAAACTCTGGTGCCAATAAAACGGCTAAGATGTGGGCTTTACTGCCTGTGTTTTATTGAAAAGAAATTATTGAGGTTGTACCGTTTATCGATATACGTGTTTGTTGAAAGTTACATTTAAGTTTGAGGATTCATGGTAATTCCTTTAGAGATGGGGCAGGACTGCTAAAACTGGGAAAATGACCAACATTTACGGCACCTACCTGGAACATAAATACGAGGCCATTCAAAAAGTAATTTTAAGGCTAGCATGCTGGCTAAATTAGCAGATCGGGGGCCTCCTGACTCAGGGCCTGCTCTCATTAATCCTGATTAAACCACAATAATGAAACAAATATAAACTCATAAAACATAGGTCTGCCCTCTGTTTTCTACCTTTGTATGGATTCAGCTGTGGAGTTTACAGGACAGAAATAGCAGGTGATACATTTAAAAGTTCCTCTCACAGTCACGCTTATCCACCGAGGTTGCACTTTCCCCAAACAAAAACAAGCGGGAAAACAAGCGCAGTCCTTTCCCCCCGCTGAATTTCCATCGCCACCATTTCTGTTTTTCTACTTAAATAAACAGTACAAGAAGAAGGTTTTTGCCTGCCAATATTGTTGCAGTCCCGCGTGAACCTTGACCTCATTTTTTTTTTATTATTGTGGTTCTTTTTATAAACCGACTTGTAAGTGCAGAATGAAATAAATGTGGTGGATTGTTTTTGAGGCTTGTCTGGAAGAATATGATGGTTAAGTAAATACCATGTGAAGGAAAATGTTTGTGGTCGCACACACTGACACACACACACACACACAAACAAACACTTCTTTATCTTTATCTTGTTATTTATTTGAGCCTTGACTCTTTTTTTCGTTTCAACTGTCTTTTCTGCGGTTCAATCTATCTCAACACAATAAGAGTGAGATGCTGCAGACCCAAGGCTAATTCATTATGTGCATGCTAATGAGCCAGGATCTCAATTTGAAAATTGTTTGCCCTTATTATTAAATATTTTTATCATAATTATCGGTGCCTGAATTCATCCTCCAGGTTGATTTGATTATGGATGCACAAAAGTAAATTACCAACTGATGAGTTTTGTGCATTAAGGAAGTAATTTTGCCTATGTATGTTTTGTATTTGTGGTGTGTCTGTGTCTGTGTATGTGTATGTCTTTCATTTGCATTTGTGTGTGCATGTTGATAGGATACATTAAAACGCTCTTATCAGTGTCCAAATGGAATTTCTGTCAAACAAATGACTTTGTCCACTCCAATTTTTTTTAAATGTAATGGCCTGGGTCGTCAGTTAGGTGTGAATTATTGTCAATGTTTCATAATTGTTTGTACTGAGCACCATGAATCATATTATAATTAGCTTTTTTAGATTTTACTTTTGGCAAGCTTTTCAAACTTTTGTTTTTCAAACTTTTTTTTTTTGTGCTTTTATTTTGAAGAGCCAAGTGTAATGCAAGCATTGCCACATTAGGCCAGTACATGGAATGGAACGCACTTACAAACATGGGTATCCGTAAAATGTTTTTCATAATCCATGAGCCTAATTGCTGTAATGAATACTTTACACAGAAAATGTGCACACTCATACAACATCTGGTAGTGGCAATGAAACAACAGATAATAATAGGTGATGAAAGCCATAATAGGTACCTTCTTTTTGGACTGTGGCCGTGGTTTGGTTGTGGTTTGTCTGCGCAGGAACAGTGATATTTGGTCGCTTGTGTGAGCTTTGTATATTCTCTCTCTCTCTCTCCAAATAATAAAAATAATAATAATAAATAAAATAAAAAAACAACCGCCATCTCACATCCCTTCCCCCACCTCTCCTCTCTTGTGCCGCCTGTCGCCGGCGGTAACCGTCGTCCCCGGGAACGCGTCCGGGGCAGTGTTACATGGGTTGTGATTGCACTGTAGCGGGCGGGCCCCGGGGTAATTGCTGGGGGTAACAGGTAGTTTACCAACCTGGCGCTTGACGGTGATGTTGTCTGACGGCATGCCCCGGCTCCACCAATCACGTTCCTGGACTCTCCCCCCGGCTCACTGGATTCCAACTTGGAGAGTGTGTGTGTGTGTGTGTGTGTGTGTGTGTGTGTGTGTGTGTGTGTGTGTGTGTGTGATAAGACTACTGTAAAAACAGTAGTGTGTGTGTGTGTGTGTGTGTGTGTGATAAGACTACTGTAAAAACAGTAGTGTGTGTGTGTGTGTGTGTGTGTAGGTGTGTGTGTGTGTGTGTGTGTGTGATAAGACTACTGTAAAAACAGTAGTGTGTGTGTGTGTGTGTGGCTGTGCAGACCACTGTAAACACAGTAGTGTGTGTGTGTGTGAGTTGGGCTGCGCTCTAAGCAACTATGTTTGTGTGTCTCTGTGTTAATGTATTTGTGCACATATTTGTTGTGGATGTATTGGTGAGTTGGTGTAAGCGCTTGTATGTTTACGCATTTGTCCAGTGTGTGTTTTTTTTCACCTGTTTGTGTGTGTGTGTGTGTGTGTGTGCATTTATATTTGTATGTAGCCGACACATCTCTCCTAGCTCTCTGATGTAAGTGCTGCTGTTATCGCCTTGGCGACAGGCTAACAGATCCAAAACAGACACACACACACCCATACACACACACACACACACACACACGCACACACGTGCACACACACACACACTCGTTCAGACACGACAATCCATAGCAGAAGAAATCAATCATTTTTTGCCTGCTGGCACTCGTCAAAACGCAGTGTTGACCTTGGCGCTCGGGAACACCTGCCTATCTGAGAGGCTTCTCATCTGGGGAATTATGGTCACTGGCGTTACCGCGGCGATGGTGAGCAGTTCCCATGTCCTCCGGGGACCACGAGGTCCTTGTCAGCGACAAGGTGGGCGTCGGCGCTTGAGTCATCTCTGTGCTTCTCTCTGGCGCTCTCATTGCCTTTGAATTGCTCGCTGTTTCTCCCTCTCGCTTACTCTGTTACTGGCTATCTCTCTCTCTCTCTCTCTCTCTCTCCTGACATGTTATCTCTTTCACTCGTTCTCTCTCACAGTCTGTCTGTTGCTCGCCCTTTCTCCCTCTTACTGTTGCTTTCTCTCTCTCTTATCATCGTTCTATTGCTCTCGCTCTCTCTTACTCGACATTCAGTTACACTCTGACAGTGATTCTCTCTGTCTTTCTGTGTTCTGGAACCAGATTTGTCGATATTATCATACAAAACTTCTTAAATAGCAAATAAAAATAACAATTTGAGAGAATAAATGATGGAAAAAATGTAATCTCAAAAGTTAAACTTATTTTTATTTTTATTTTTTATTACCAGTTTGAGGCCAGTACAAACTGAGAAGAAGCCCATATTAACCAAGTGTCATGCATTTAAAAGACTAAACATTAACATGGGAACGTGTCAAGCACACAAAAATTATTAAAACACAACAGCATCCATTAGTTCTAGTATCCTCTGAGATACAATGGGAGTGTGAGATGTGAGTGTATTCACTTAGACTGCCATAACAGACAATACATACCATGTATTATATATGTAGTATGTGATGCAGCAGATCGTCATCCATCTGGGAACCCACTCGCGCTCATTTTGCAGTGGATACCGGGGCTCACAAGAATCCCACCAGTGTGTGTGTGTGTGTGTGTCTGTTTGTGTGTGTGTGTGTGTGTGTGTGTGTGTGTGTGTGTGTGTGAAAGGGATGGGGGGGTGAGATCTGAGTCATCCTCTTGATGTTCTCCCACCAGCATGACACAGCCCAGAGCACAGCACACACACGCACGCACGCGCACAAACACACGCACACACATACACATACACACACACACACACACTCTCTCTCTCTCTCTCTCTCTCTCTCTCTCTCTAAGCTGCAGTGCATTGCCTACAGGACTGGGGGAGGTGTTGTGTTAATTGTACGGCTGTTCAGTTGTGCGTGTGTGTGTGTGTGTGTGTGTGTGTGTGTGTGTGTGTGCGTGCGTGCGTGCGTGTGTGTGTGTGTCTGTGGGTGTGTGTGTGTGCGTGCGTGTGCGTGTGTGTGTGTGTGTGTCTATGACTGATCGTGTGGTTTATTCTGTGTGCTGATGTGCATATGGAAAGGCAGTGATGCCAGTAGGGGTGGAAGATTGAGGGGTGTGTGTCACAAAATATCCCGCATTATTTAAAAAAAAAAATTGTGTCCTCCAGTTCTTTTTCAGTGCATATCTAATTAATTAATTATTTATTTATTTATTGACGACACCCGAAGCTGTTTTGGTTACAGTCGACAGCTTGGGAGTGCGACTGTGTGTGTGTCTGGGGTGTGTGAGTGTGTGTGTGTGTGTGTTGGAGGGGGTGGGGGGGGCAGAAGGGCTGGTGAATCCTCAGGAGGGCCTTGAGTGCCCTAGCTGTGGTACCCACGCCCGCCACGTGTACCTCGCTCACCTTCTGTCCGGTTGGGCGGGCTTGTTTCCCAACTCCGGGGCTGCTTTGCTGTCGGTCGGAAGAGGGAGGTCTGCTTTCAAATGTGTTTTTCAACGCTCTTTCCAAGCGTTGTTTCCACAACAGAAATGACCAACTGTTTGCTTTTTTTATGGTTAGTTTTTTTCTTGTTGCCGTTGCAACGGATAGTAATGTTACGCGAATATCGTTCCAAATGTGGGTTGTAACATTCCCAGCGTGCTAGGAGTTTAATTTGCCGTTTTGACATCAAGAAAAGCGCTTTGACATGGCGCCATTTGCTTAAAGTTAATGAAATACACCCCTGTGTGTTATTGGTGTCAAGAGGGTCAATAAAAGGTGTTTGACGACTTCATCAACAATCAAAATGGCGGGTTAACACTTTTATTCCCCCGAACGCTGTCCAAATGGCCCAGCTTTCACAACGCCGGTGACATTTAACTGAACGCCTCTCCCGTACTCGGTTCAACGCAAACGGATTAAAAAAAAGCTAGAAAAAAAAAACAAGCTTGCGAGCTAGCCTTCACATGCCTGTCTATTCTGCGTGTTTCAGTCTCGTAACCCTTTATCGTCATCTCTCTCTCTCTTTTTCTCTCTCTCTCTCTCTCTCTCTCTCTCTCTCTCTCTCTCTCTCTCTCTCTCTCCCTCTCTACGCTCTCACTTATTGACGCCCCTACCTTGTCATTTAAATGCAAATGGTGGTTTCAGATGGAGAGAGGTGAACACACACACACATGCGCACACACACACACACACACACACACACGCACACACATATTCTATGCACACTCCCATCCAAAAGCCAAAATAAAATTGTAACACACAATGTTCTTGCTTGACACAAACCCAATCTGTTGCCCACCACGAGTGGATCGAACATCAAGCTCATGTGAATGGGCGCCTGGCCCTGATACTTCATATTCTATCATAGTTGCTATTGAGGTCGACTCTACAGCAGCAGCTATGAATGGTAAATGGTAAATGGACTGCATTTATACAGCACTTCTCTAACCCGTGGCCACTTAAAGCGCTATAAGAGTTATATTCCGCTCTTCCTTTGGTCTCTTTTAATGTTTTCATCCTTTAATCTCTCCCTCACTCCCTCTCACTCTTTCTCTCGCTTTCTCTCTCTGTCACTTCCTGCCCCCCACCTCTCTCTTTCTCTCTCTCTGTCCCTCCCTCCCTCTCTGTTAGATAGACTTGGGAGGTCACCAGTAGTGTTTGTTGTGAATTTGGCTCTCAAAGTGCAAGTAAGGCCTATATAACATGCAAGGCTACAGGCTCTATACATTATGTCTTGATCGGCATCCTAGTCCATTAGCCGTTAGCCATTAGCTAAATGGATCCAACACTTTCAGACGGGGAAACCTTTTCTCTGTTGTTGTACGTAATCAATACAATGCCTGGCCATAACGCAAACAAAACTGAGATTTAATTTATGACTTCTTTGGTTAAGTTTACTTCATGACTTCTATGATTAGATTTACATTGACTTATATCGTTAAATTAACTTTATCACTTATGTGGTTCCATTGCCTTTATGAGTTATATTAATAAATTTACTTTATGACTTATAGTGTTGCATTTACTTCATGACATGTATGGTTAAATGTACTTCATGACTTAAGTCATTAAATTTACATCATGACTTGTATGGCTAAATTTTGTAATTTCCCAGCCTGGGATCAATAAATTATAGCTATCTATCTACTTTATGACTTATATTGTTTCATTTACTTCATGACTTATGCGGTGACACTTCACTGCCACTGAAAGTATCTTTTCTTGGTACAATGAAAAACAAAGAAAAAATACCAAAAGCCTTTAAAGCCTTTAGTTTCAATATAATCTTGACGATATTATGAATTCCTGCCAATTTTAAAGCTGAGGCGTGCTGGCTAGCATTAACTCTGCTAACGCTGTCTCCTTGTAAGCATCTTTGGAGAATTAATATAAAAGATGCTCCTTCCACCCAGCTTTCAAACAGACAAATAAAAATGTGTGTGGATCTGGAGGACACTTAAGCAGAGGTGAACTCATTATTCACGACAAGAACCTCTGCACAGTCGCATTTTCGACACCTGACATTTCAGCGCAAAAAGCCGACAAGCACCCACCATTTTCCAAGTCCACCATTTTACAACCGGCAAAACAAAACATATGTGGATACAGTGAAGCAAAGTCAGGTTCTCCGCGTCCTCATCCTCCCTCTATTTATTCATGGTGGAGACAGGCGGTTGGTGGCGGCTTTGACTTGCAGCAGCGGTATTGTTCTGAATGTTTTTATGTGTGCCATGGCTCAGCAGATGGTCTTGTTGCCGCGCAAGCGATCCACCAACAGCTTGGATCTGTCTGGTGAACAGGGAGATGTTAATTGGGTTCAATTAGGCCCCACACTCTATTTGTGTTTGCTGCCAAGAGAGAGAGAGAGACGGAAGGAGGGATGATAGATAGATAGATAGATAGATAGATCGATAGATAGCTAGATAGATAGATAGATAGATAGATAGATAGATAGATAGATAGATAGATAGATAGATAGATAGATAGATAAAGAAGGAGAGAGAGAATGTGAGGCAGAGAGAGAGATGGAGGAATGATGAATAGATGGAGAGTAACAGATATATATTCTATACTAATAATATACTAGATATATAAAGATGGATGGATGGATACTTTATTCATCCCAAAGGAATTTTTGAAATATTTATATATATATATATATATATATATTATACAAGATGGGTAGAAATAAACTAGATGTATAGCTACAAGACAGGTTGATAGAAAGCTGCATTAGGAGGGCTAATGTAGGACAGCATCACTCCTCAGTACAAATGCGAATGAAAATACAATTAGGAATTGACTCCTATTTTAAACCATCAGTCGTCGGGGAGGAACAAACAGCACGTGGCAGAGAGTATTATGTTCTTATAATAAGCAGCAGAACAGCCACTGACCAGTGTCTGTCTGTCTGTCTGGAGCAGTGGCGCAGCCCCGTTGAGTCAAAAAGAGAAACGCACGAGAAGACACTTGAAAATTGTCCCTCGCAACAAAAAAGAACAACAGCAGAAATGTGTTTTAATTAGGACTCTGGGCCATGAGCGGAACGAGCCCAGCTGTGTGTGTGTGTGTGTGTGTGTGTGTCAGTTTCTGTGTGTGTGTGTGTGTATGTGTGTCTGTGTGCGTACATTTTTGTGTGTGTGTCTGCGTGTGTATGTGTGTGTGTGTCAGTTTCTGTGTGTGTGTATGCATGTCTGTGTGCGTACGTTTCTGTGTGTGTGTCTGTGTGTGTATGTGTGTGTGTGTGTGTGTGTCTGTTTCATGTACCGTGCTAAGATCGGCACAATCCTTATCTTTACTACACAAACTAATTAGCCAGTTGTTGATAAATGAGGGAGGTCGTTTGTTGCCATAGCAATAGCAACACAAACACACACACACACACAGAAACACACACACACACACAGAAATAGACACGCACACACAAACACACACACACACACACACACAGCAGTCAATGTCCATTGAAAGCACGGCAAACACACATGCCACACGTCAAAATATTGTAGATTCTATGAGCTCATTGATCACAAGATAAGCTGTTTCCCTATTTAGCCATTTAGCAGACGCCTTTCTCCAAGGCCACTGGTGAATTATGTTGGATGCATGACATTAAGGCGCAGGAAGGGGTTTGGGGGAAACATGTTCTGAGGAACCCTAGGTAGACGGTAGACACTGGGGTTCAAACCCAGAACCTTTTGGCCTGGCCAGCCACCTTGTTCCCAGGCCTTCTCTCCTGGAGGCGTTCGATGCTTCTGTTTGTGTGGATAAGGATGGTGAGTGACGGTGGGAAGGATCTCAGTTTCCATGGCATTGTTTTCATATTGCTTCGTCAAATTCTGTGTCAAAATCTCCATAGCGCCCCTCTTTGTGGTCATTCTCATCTCCTTCATAGTCTTGCTCTCGTCTGTATTGCTTTCTACCCAGGCGGACTGTTAACTGTACAGTAGCTCACAGGACTCACAGGCTCAGACACTGCATTTCATCGTAATAGGAGTCAATGGGTGGGACCACAGCTGACAGAGCCACGCCTCCTAGTGGACCTGACCAATGAGACTCGCCGGTCGTCCCCTTGTCCACCGTGGAGGCTGGAGGAAGAGCACGGCTCAGTGGGTAGAGGGGCGGCGGTCGCTCAGTGGATAGAGCGGGGGGACAGAGCAGGTCGTCCACCAACCGTAGGGTCGGCGGTTCGATCCCCTCGATCCCCCTCCTCCAACTGTCCGCATGTCGGAAGTGTCCTTAAGCAAGACACTGAACCCCAACAGCGCTCCCCGGGCGCTGAACATAGCAGCCCACTGCTCCTATGTACCATAGGATGGGTCAAATGAACACAGCAGCCCACTGCTCCTATGAACCATAGGATGGGTCAAATGAACACAGCAGCCCACTGCTCCTATGTACCATAGGATGGGTCAAATGAACACAGCAGCCCACTGCTCCTATGAACCATAGGATGGGTCAAATGAACACAGCAGCCCACTGCTCCTATGTACCATAGGATGGGTCAAATGAACCTAGCAGCCCACTGCTCCTATGTACCAAAGGATGGGTCAAATGAACACAGCAGCCCACTGCTCCTATGTACCATAGGATGGGTCAAATGAACACAGCAGCCCCACTGCTCCTATGTACCATAGGATGGGTCAAATGCAAAGAACACATTTCATTCCCATGTAGAAAATACTGAGAATGACCAAAATTGAATATAATCTAAAAGAAAAACAAAACTTTGACGCTGTCCCCTCCAAAAGAAATGGTGTGACACGTTCGTCTTACCCTCCGCCAGGCCGCAGCGCCCAACTGTGGCTGATGTTTAGAACACACACACACACACACACACACTCGTCTTCTTCTGTGGTAAATAAAACATTCATGCAGCATCAATTAGTGGCGCCTGACAGGCCTGCTCGCAGCTGCACTCTCCAGCTGCCATTTTGTTTATTTATTTTTTACGCGGCGATGGAAGTGATGTGCGGAAACGAAGACTTTCATCTGGAGATTCACAGGGACATAATGTAGGGTTATTTAGTAGAATGCTACGTACGGTGAGTAAGACGATGTGTTTCACTGTTTGTCACGTCTAGGAACAAAAGGATACAGGCCTTGTTAGCGTTCACGTTTCCCTTCCACTATTGATTCATTTGCATTCAATTCCAACTAAAGTGATTGTTTTTTTTTTTGTGTTTATGCCAAAGCCCTTTGTGGACTTTGTATTTAAAAGAGAGACAATATAGTCTATTATCATTATTAGTTATTTTGAGGGTTCTGCGGTAGGTGCTAGTGTGTGAGCGTGCGTGTTTTGGTGAGATGATTTTGATAAACCTCTGTCCCCTCCTCGTAATCAATATCAATATCAGGTAGCATGACTGCTCTACCCTGGGTGCCTCCGAGCCACGTGTCCACAGCAGCGTTTCTTTCCCAAACTACGCTGTATCGACTTTAGCCAACAGTTCTGTGCCAATGGCGAATATCCGTACACAACCCTGACATGAACACTTTTCAATGCTCAATGGAGACATACGCCACCCCGCCCCACCCTTGTCTACAAACGCCCACTCTGAGGGCTTCATCAAATCTCTGTTGCTTTCTCATGCCTTTAAATCTTGTCTGTGTTGCCATTTTAGAAAGCACTCTGTAAGATGATAGGGATCCTACTTTTCAGTCGTCAAATCCATGAGGGAAGGTCATGCTTTATGTTAAAGAGAAAATATGGTTGCCTGGGTAGCACCTATATTGCCAACAGTGCCCAGGCTAAATCACCTATATAGTGGGAAATAGTGGAACCAAAAACAGCGAATTCCCAACTCCCAAAGCAGATTTTTGGCAAAACCTTGAATCTCAACAAAACTGACTGGGATCATTGAAATGCAACATCTGGTACAATTAATTAATTTTATTTCCACACACTTGTATCACACCTGTTTTATAGTACGAACACCTCTCTTCATTTTGACCAACCAGAGATTCCAGTTTAGCATTTGGTAAACATTAAGTCCTTGTCCATAAGACTCTGGTTTCTGGACAGGAAGGTCTGTCATCAGATATGAGTCATGCATAGGAAGGAGACAATATGTTTTCCTGATCCCCATGAATAATTCATTTGGTAATTTTTTTGATGGACAGACCAGCGACTTCATTATACATCTGACCGAGAAGACCTCGGTTGCTTTTGTCCTCGGGGGATGTAAAAATGTGCCGCAATATCAGCAAAAGGCACATTTCCATGTCTGGGTAACACCACTGGAGACTAGAACAAAGCAGCTTATGGCTGGAGAGGACCACAGAAGCAGTTAGTTTTTTTAATTGCGTTTCCGATGGCTTTAGAGGTTCCAACCCTGATCCATCGGGATGAATGTCAAGGCCTTTGTCGTAAAAAACAGGAGTGTACACAATCATTGCCAATAGACTTATCTAGAGGATTGAGTCAGCGACACAAATCAAAAGGGAACTCGGCATGCACCTTACTGGAAGAGCTGGCCAAGACACAGGAAGTGACGGTCAAAAGTGAAATTAGATTTACTTGGAGGTGGTTTCGTTCAGCAAAAATGACAAAAACATATTGCCAACTAATGGAACATTTCCTTCTCTTATACTGCGTTTATTTGCAGCGTTGCCTGGCAGTTTTCTGTCAGATAAAAATTAACCGGGCTTTGAACAGCGGAACGGAAAAGGGTTATGTTCAGTTCTTTCATAAAAAATACATTAGCTGCCTTATATTGACTCTCAGTGGCCGTGTGTTGACAAATCTATACACTGCGTTCCCACCGCGGAGTATGTTTCCTCATATCGCCGGTTTGAATCCTGCCTGTTGTGTCGGAAACAGTGGGCCCTTCATTGTGCTGCACAGGAGGCGATAAAAAAGGAAAATGTCATTTTGATTGATTATAGTACAAGCAACACTGGCAAGTGCATATGAATAGACATCAAAATGCCAGTGTTGAGAGTGTCTTTCGCTGCCTTGCCAAACTCCATTCTGATGATTTACATAATTCTCCTTTGTTATACTCTGCGATGATACAAATTGTCTTTGCCTTTCTTTCTCGCAAAGAACGGGAGTATCATTCAAACACTTTTAAGGCTGATCCACACTGAGACTAATCCTCCTCTTCCTTCCTTCCTTCCTTCCTTCCTTCCTCCCCCCCCCCAGTGGACGACTGCACCGATTGGTCGGTGGACTACCTGAAGTACAAAGTGCTGCTGGGGGAACCGGTGCGGATCAAGTGCGCTCTGTTCTACGGCTACATCCGCGCCAACTACACCCACGCGCAGAGCGTCGGCCTCAGCCTCATGTGGTACAAGAGCTCGGGCCACGGCGACTTCGAGGAGCCAATCAGCTTCGACGGAACGCGCACCAGCAAGGAGGAGGACGCCATATGGTTCCGGCCCGCCGAGCTGGACGACGTTGGACACTACTCCTGCGTTCTCAGGTAAACGGCGGACGGCCGCAGATGGCGTCGGGGTGACTCCCGGCGAGCCGCGGGGGGTCCCAGAGTGCCGAGGTTGTGTTAACAGCTGAGGGTGCGCACCCCGATTTTAGATGATGGCATTCTGAGGGACCCCGACTTTGGTGCGTGCTACCTCCCCCGCAAATCGTTCGAATGCTATCGACACCAGCGGTAACGTCAGTGTCTCCCCCCCCCCCCCGGTGAAGCCGTGATTTGCTTTCCGCTCGTGGCTGCTATACATTAAGCAGCCTGGTTGTAAGGGTAAACGGACAGCGTTCACACAGCGCTCGTCTGACCTGTGGCCTCTCAAAGCGCTGCACAATTATTGCCTCGCATTCACCCGTTCGTGCACACGTGTGCACGCCGACGCCGCTGTCTGCCACGCGAGCACACAGCCCGCTGGCGGGAGCAGTTAGGGCTCGGTGTCTTGCCCAGGGACACGACACTCACACACACACGTACTCGAACCGGCATCCGGTAGCCCGACCACCTGCCCTACCTCTTAACCCCTCAACCTGTTTCAAATCACAGAGGCAGCATCCAATATCTGTATAGCTCACAGAAATCGCAATCTCCTGCAATGCCACATGCATATCAAGTGACCCCAGGCGGGGTCCTGACCCCATGGTTGGGGAAACACTCGGCTGAAACGAATCTGCTCCCAATTAAATCTCCCCTCCCCCTTAAAAAAATCCCAGCCCCCTGTTCCCTCTCCATGGCCCCACCTGAGCACACCACCAGGGCTCCTGCTGCTAACTTGCTAGAGTATTTCTTTATCCTTCTCGGGGGAACGGTAAGGCCATGAGGGTGTAAATGGTGGCGCCTAGCGCTCGCGACGTCTGCGAACGTGGAGAGCTGGAAGTGGTCGGGGCTCAGGCGGAAAAGGGAGGGAAGGGGGGAAAAGGCAGAGAGGGTTGATTCATCGCGGTGTTAACAGGAAGACATCGCTGCTTAAAATGGAGGGCTTTGGTGATTCAGAGGTTGCAGGGGTCCATTAAGTCGGCAAAGTTTCCATGGCGACAAAGAATTCTTACTCTCCTCGACATGGCAAACACGTCGTGCGCCTTAACCCGAGACCTTTCACTTAGTTTGATAATCGTCCTGCATGCCTTAGGTAACGAGTTGCAACCGAGAATACACTCAGAGGATTTAAATTGCCGCTGTGGGTCATGCCGTTTGAGATGGAGGGACGACATTTCCATGGATGTTTCCATCAGATGACTACTATTGTGATTGCTTCCAACAATGGATGAATGTTCATTGTCATTATAGAGCAGGAAGGGGTTAGGGCCTTGCTCAAGGGTGCCTACAGGTTGGCTGCAGACATTGGGGTTCGAACCCACAGCCTTTCAGATGGGAGACTATCCCCGCCCCCTGATCCAGATTATAGAGGGAATTACCCCCTAGCCGAGCAAACTGCAGGGTTCCATGTTTAACAAGAATTTTAACAAGCGCAGTGTCCAAAACCATAACGTTTGAAAGCGTAATATTTCAAAAATATACAGCGTGTAACCCGTGGGAGAAATGATAATGCTTCCCCCTATCCAACTAAGTATAGCTTTATTATCGTTCACCCTTTTTATCCTAATTCAAAGTGTAACATCACAGAGTTTTATTGTGGATGTTATGGTTAGCTTGTTGCTGTAACAGCGAGTAGCTAGGAGCTCGTAGCAGCGTTTATCCAGTGAGGCAGTTTGACTTGCGGCGAGATGCAAGATTCTTTACAACTGAAATTGTGTATTGACACGTAGAAAAACAGACGAGACGACGTTCTGGCGCTGTGAGCGGATTACGGCTCAGTACTGCGTGCGCATAATTCCTCGGTAATAACCCGGATTAAGGCCATTTCTTTTTCTGTGGCTGCACTGGCTTTTTTTCTCGCCCTGCGGCATATGGACGATTTGGATGAGGGCGGCATGAATTACCGTGAGGCTCATGCACACATACGGCCGTCATGCGTGTGTGTGTGTGTGTGTGTGTACACATATCTTTACGCATGTGATTGTGTGAATGTGTTTTTGTGTCATTGTTCATCTGTGTTTGATGTGTGATTAAGTGATTGTGCGCATCTGCGGTAGTGTCTCCATGTGTCGATGCTCACGTATGTGTGTGAGTATGTTTTGCCCCCGTGTCAACGTGTGCCTGCGTGGGTGGGCGTGTGTGCCTGCATTGTTGTATGTGCATGGGAAACAGGTGATTGTGCGTGTACGTGTGTGAGTGCACATGCGTTTGTGTGCATGTGTGTACGTGTTTGTGTGTGTGTGTGTGTGTGTGTGTGTGTGTGCGTGTATTTGCGTGTTTTTGTTCAAATGTGTGCGTGCATGCGTGCGTGCGTGCGTGTGTGTGTGTGTGATTTTGCGTGTTTTTGTTCAAATG
>JAXIVH010000035.1:235890-243390 GCA_036785325.1 Urophycis tenuis | reverse complement strand
GTGTGTGTGTGTGTGTGTTCCGGCTGAAGCTAGGTAATAGGAGTGCAGCTGGCTCTTGACTGACAGTGCATTGTATGTTGCGTGTGTCGTGTTGTGCGCGAGTGTGTATGTGAGTGTGACAAACTGGGGTAATATTTGCAGACCGGTCTGCCAGCCTCCTGTCAGCCAGACTGACCATCGGTCAGTCAGTCAGGGGGGCAGATAATGTAGACGTTCAGGTGTTTGACTCTCAGTCAAACACCTGAGTAAAGATTCTGGGTTTGAGCCCTGATGTGCACAACCTTAGGCATACTTGAGTATGAAGCCCTACCTGCCCTTAAATGACTCACTGTAAGTAGTCATTAGTACAATGCACTGTAAGTAGCCACAGCATCTTACAGTGCACGTAGTCTACTACATTCTAGTAAGTGGACTATCTCCCTTTACCAGCCACACATTGATTGAAGATGATGAATCCAGTCATCCCCATGACATGGCCATTGGCGTTGCCAGGTCAACTGATTGGGGCTTGAATCCAAAACGTTTTTACCGTAAGCATCTGTGAAGCTTGCCAAAAGAGAAGTAGTAATGTAAGATCTAGTAATACAATGTTCAACGTATGCCGAGTTAAATACAGTGAATTTAATGTATTTCAAGGGAAAGACCCCCGCATTTGCTGTAAGAAGGCAGATGCGCTCTCACTGCATTCAAACAGTATCTCCAGCTCAGACAAATTTGCTAGGGTTTTATTCCAATCAGGTTGCGGCTTTAAGGTGCGTTCATAAACACGTTAAGACACTGAACATGAGGTTGGGCATTGCGTTCTTGAGCACGGCAACTTGAAAACACAAATTCAGTCACAGCTTCTAAACATTCAGTTTTTTTCTCCATGGACTGTAAAACATTATTTTAGTTATTTAACATATTTATCTATTTTTCTGCCAGGTCATCATCGTAGGTCATAGTTATTCATTAACGTTGTCATCACCATCAAAAAAACTGTTCTGTAAGAAGACAGTCTCTCTTATATTTTTTGTGTTTCCTATTGTACACTTTGTGGTGCAGAACAAGCTGGTCTTTGGGGATCCCTTGCATTCCTCCCAGTATGTAATTTTCTGTGCACCAAGACCACGGTGAAAGCGTGTGCCACATGCGGTCAGAGTAGTCGCTGGTAGAGCCATGGTTCTCAGCCACGCCCTGTGCTTTGTGCTTACTCACATTTATCCAGTCGTGGTCGATAGTGCCGCAATGCCGCAATTTTTGGTATTCATCCGGCTATCTTTAAGACAATGCTGGTCTAGTTTCCATCTTCGCACTGTCATCAAAGAGAAGAGTGAAAATTGTCAAGGTATTTCTGTGTTATTTCACGATTGCTTACTGTGATTCCCTCCAGTTCGCAGCCAAAATGGCCGCTTCTTCACCACCTGTCGATTGAGGCGGGAAAAACCTGAGAACTCTTGTCAACGTGAGGCAAATACCACCGCCGAGCAGAGGGGCTAAAACGCAAAAATACAACAACAAACCGACGAACGGAAAAATATTTCACGACGTCGATGGCCCTGCGATGGCAGCGCAGCAGCCATTGTAACCGCAAAGTGATCGGACCATTTAGAAACACAAACTAAAAGCCTCTTGCATTCACGGCGTATAGGATTATACTATAGTTTACCATTAATCCTGAGTGCACACGCTGCTAGCGCAGGGGGATAATAGATGGAGTTCGTTAGGAAAACGCTATGGTGAGTGGATACAGAAGTGTTCACATTAATCCAGTTAATGAACACAGCCCAGCCAGTCCTTTGAGATGTATAAGAAGGTGTGTTGTTTCCCTTCTCGCGTCAAACAGAGTAGTCCATATCAATGCAAAGATACACAAGCCAAACAATTTCCGATATGTAAGCCATAACCTCATTAGGTTTTTTTTACGTGTGATTACCTCAGCATATTACCGCATTGCAATTTGTCTTTTTTTATTTTGCAATGTAGTGCAGGCAGCTACAGGAAATGGGCTTACAAAACCTTGTCATGGTGTGACCCAATTGCGTGGTGATGTGTTTTGGTACAAACACATGCACACACACATATAAACACTGACACACACACACACACACGCACACACACACACACACACACACACACACACACACACACACACACACACACACACACACACATACAGACACATACAGACACATACAGACACATACCACATACACAAACACATGCACACACACACATATAAACACGGACACACACACATACATACGTACATACACACACACACACACACACACACACACACACACACACACACACACACACACACACACACACACACAAACACATGCACACATATAAGGGATGTACACATGCACACACACAAAATGCTGGGAGGAATTAAATCCCAGCACAGCATTTTTTGTATGTGAAAATTGGACATTGTGTTACTTTTGATCACATTCATATCAATTTGTCTGATGATGTCTATCCAGGGAAGACAGTGACGGAGGGAGAGAGAGAGAGAGAGAGAGAGAGAGAGAGAGAGAGAGAGAAACAAGGATGATGAAGAGATAGTGGGAGGGGTAGAGAGGGAGAGAGAGATAAACAGCCTTATTGTGATACAAAGATAGATGCCACCATTTACTGCTGCTGTCAATCACGTTCTATGGATTAATTCCAACATCGGTAACATGTATTTATTACAATTCTATCGACTGAGGAGGAAAAAACAGATCCTATGTGCTGAAAGTTTGCCCTTCTTGCCTTTTTACGAGGTTCCATCTCTGGTTATAACAATAAACAAGCCATTTAATCCTGAAGATGGGGAGCCTTTAGTAGTATCTCTATCTATAATACATCATGCGCTGTCTTACTAATGGCATTTGATGTTATCGTGCATAAAATATACCACACTTTCTTCTCCGGGGATTGTAGTCTCGCACAGAGAGCCCATGTTGCCAAGTCGATGGAATCTATTTCTTCTGTCAAATTGATTCAGACGGCTCTCCTGTGATACATAGTGTGACACGTGTCTGATTGTCGCAGCTCTCTTTTTTATTTAGTTTACGGTGCGCATTAAATTACATTTTCATTTGATAAACACTTGGTTGGATATAGTTCTTGGAAAATTTCATCTCCATTTTGTGGAAACAAATGACCCTGTCAAATGTTGAAAAATAGATGAAGCAAAAAAGTGCTTGTGAAACGCTAAATGTTGAACGGTTGAATCAATGCCAAATTTATTCACATAATTTCTTTGAAGAGCTTAAATGCTTTAGAAGGTTTTATGTGCGTGTACTAATTTACAATGTGGCCATAGCCTGGTTTAAAAAAATATATATATGTGACCTAATCTTTTTACCCCTATCTGATTCCTAAAACATCTCTTATTTGCTGACTAACCCCTACCTGCTCCTTACTTCCTCTCTCTGTATTCACCTTCAAACCCTGCTCCTTTATGTCCTGTCTCTGTATCCACTCTCTACCCCCTACCTGTTCTTTTATGGCATCTCTCTGTATCCACTGTCAAACCCCTACCTGCTCCTTAATGACCCATCTCTGTATCCACTATCAAATCCCTACCTGCTCCTTTATGTCCTGTCTCTGTATTCACTGTCTAACCCCATGTGCTCTTCAATGGCTTGTCTCTGTATTCACTGTCTAACACCTCCCTGCCCCTTAATATCCTTTCTCTGTATCCACTGTCTATCCCCTACATGCTCCTTTGTGTCCTGTATCTGTAGTCACCATCTAACCCCTACCTGCTCCTTAATGTCCTGTGTATATATTCATTGTATATATTCACATTAATACTCATATTGTATCTATCTCTATTCATGTACATATTGCACCTTAATCGCTATTATGCACTTCTGGTTAGAACAGCAAATACATTCCACTGTCTCTGTACTTGTACTCTGCAGAATGGTAATACAATTGAATCTAATCTAATCTAATCTAAACTGTCTAACCCCTACCCGCTCATTAATGTCCTGTCTCTGTAGTTTCTTTAGATGAAAGTTTCTCCTAAATGATTGCACTAGTCTGCACAGTGCACCTGAAATAATAACAGACATGTATGTTTGTGTATGCACAACTCACACTCGTGTCCAATGCCTTTGAGCAAACTGTGCCCATATCTATCTGAAATGTCTAAAGGAACATCCGGAAGAGATGAAAATCGAAATGCACGTTCCTGTCCATGCATTTGCATATGAATCCAACCATCTGCATACATTACAGCCTTTGCAGATTTGTATCATAAATCAAATTCACCCTTCAGCTGCCTCACTGATACAAACTCCTGTCCTTTGTTCAATTGCCTTTCCCTTATCTGACATACATTTGATTGCATCTTGGCTGCTTGGAGACATAAAGTCATAAAAGACAAGAGTGGCCGGTTAAGTCAGTTTTATTTGTATAAAACTGACTTACAGTTACAGCCTCAAAGGCATTCATAGGCCAGCTTATATGACACCCCAGAGCCCTAAGTCCTATAAAGGTCAGAGGAAAATCTCCCCTAAATTATTGAAGGGTGAAACCTTGACAAGCAACAGCAGCAAGAGGGACCCCTCCATCCAGGGAGAGTTAGGAGTGCTGTTGGGTGCTGTAGGGGCCGACCTAATGGCAGCATGACCACAAAACGGTTTCAGTGAATTTGGTGGAACAACAGAAAGTTAGTGATGTCCGTGTGTGGCCTTGTAGGGTCCGCGGTATGACTGCAGCGCGACTCTTATTACAGCCTTTACACTCATCAGCCCAAGGCTGTTAGAGACAGGAACATTTCATTCTATGTGATATATTTACAAGTATTTGGATATATTAAGGGGTTGGGAGGCAGATTTATTTTGCAAAAAAAAAAAAAAAAAGAAAGTGCACCCAGATGGGACACTGAGTGGCAGCTGAGTTTAATCAGAGGCCCTGGGCAGTGAGGATCTTGTGAGGTCTGGTAGAGATGGCACTCTGGATTTAGTGACCGCCCCGAGAAAGAGGCATCTACATGTGTTTTCTGCCTTTCTTTACACTGTATTCCTTCCCTTTCCTTCTCTCCTGTTTAGTATCTTTCACCCTTCCTTTTTTTTTCCCAACTCTTCTGTTCTCCATCTTTAATGTCTTTCCTTTTTCATTCACACTTCTTTTCTCTCCTTCTTCCTCTTCCGTTATCTTTCTTCTATTCTTTGCCTCTTTCTTGAATCATTCCGTCCGTCCTTCTATACCTCCAATTCTTCCTATATTGCACCTCTCTCCTCCCTTCTTACCATTTTTTCTGTTTACTCCGGCCATCCACTAGGCCATCCAAACACAACAGCTCCTTAAAACAACCACTCGCCGCTGGCAGGAGATGGTGACCTTATCCTTCCTCTATCTGATGCGGCTCCTTATCTGCCCGAAGAATGCCAGAAATACCTTTTCCCCCAAGCGCAATCACTGCACCATGGCAACCCAGCCTCCCCAACCCCCCCCTCCCCCCACCCCCCCAAACCAGCTAGATCGTACAAAGCCAGGATAGCAAGGGAGACATCTGCAAAAAGCTGTAGCTGTCAGTCAAAGCGATGATATGCAGACAGAGAGAGCTAGGCAAGTGATGTTAGCTGCCAGTCCTACACATAAGCAGAGCTAGGCTAGTAAAATTAGCTCCCAGTCCAATGCTTAAGGAGAGCTAGGCTGGCGCTGCTATTTTCTTGTTTAGGAGAAAGGTTTACACAAAGCAACTCAAGAGTTAGTTTTTATGCTGCCGCTCATTCATGAGCAAGGTGTCAGCTGTCTTGGCAGGTATACATACTGATAACTGCAGCGGGATTGAAACCCTGTACCTTTGGGCTGAGAGTCCAGCACTCTAGCCAATAGAGTCAATTATCATTATCCACCAATTACATAACAAACCAAAATGGTACATACCTCTAACAACAGCTTGTATGGGATCTGTCAAAATACTTTTAAAATAGTTTCAATAGGGTGATCCAGTTTTTTTTTTTTTTTTACCACAATCAAGGTGCTTTTGTACTGTCCTCACAAACACCAATATCACCGGCTTTAGGCCAGTGTGCCACAGCTGTGGTAGTTGTTGGCTGTTGTCAGATGAAGTTTCTAATTTTTTTGCGATTTGGTGCTGGGCCACTTCGGCCAACATTCTAAAGTTTGGTGTTTTTTTTTTTTTTTTTTTCTGGGCCGTGCGCGAGAACCTTGAAATAAAGGAACTGTGGACCTTTTTGTGTTGACTTCCTCTGCACTGATGCAGCTGCGTTTAATATTTAATATGTAATATGCGCTGTCCTGAATCCTCCTCTCCTACTACATTTCCCTACACCCTCGGCGGTCAGAGAATGAGGTCACAAAAGAGCATAAAAGCAATGGACGCCAAACTGCACTGAAATGACTACCCCGTCCCATGGTGGAAAAAAGTTTGGAGTCGGGGTGTGGGATGAGTTAAAGGAAGTGGAGAGAAGCTCCCTGAAGACATCAACTGAGGCATGAATCTCAATATGGCAGCCATGGAAGAAAGTGTGACTTAAGTTTGAGACCACTGGTGCTAAGGAGGCCCTGAAGGGACATTCACACATTTTGTTGGAATGAAATAAATAATTGTGTGAGGACCAAACAAATGGTTACTGCTTGGTAAGAAAATGATTTAATAGAATTATTAAAACATAGCTACAACTCAGATTATTTACTTAACATATACTTTTGGCTTTTTGAACCGTGGCCTCCTCAGTTGAACACATAAGTGACTTCTTACATCTAGAAATCTTCTTTTTGTGGTGCTGGCTTGTGCTTTAACTGAATACTCCCAGCATAGCCACAACTCGGCCTACACAATCCTCATATACTTGTATATACGACAGCTCGACCCTTTAACTGCACCATTTTGAAACTTAAGACATCACCGCTGCTCGAACCCAAGGTCAGAGCGACAAGAACAAACCCACCCCGGGTAATTTTCCCTCTAGCCCATCGCTATACGCACCCAAGCTAAGTGGGTCAGTCAACCAATCCCCGCTCAGTGGCGTGTAGGAGCGGGCCGCTGTGGTGGACCGGTGTCCACCAGAACTTGGGATGAGGAGGAGGAGGAGGAGGAGGAGGAGGAGGAGGAAGTCAGTGAGTTGTTCCATAAATGCTGAGCGGCGTGCAGCAGGCTGGACCGAGCACCCGGGGCATGGAGGCTAAGTGGGAGCAAGTCGGACGATGGCGGCGGCTCTACTCCTGGAAGTGATGGGGGGGGGGGGGGGGGGGGAGGGGGGGCGGGGATAGCACTTAATCATCCAGCGGCGGCGCGCTACAGCCGACAGCTGAGTTATGAGCGGGAGCCACAGGTAGCAGCCCCACTCCCGCGGCCCGGCAGCCGCGACCTTCGCGAAGGGGGTCGTTAATAATTCAGCGGCGGTAAAAGTTGTGATTTAGGGCGGCCTGGCGTGTGCGCCCCCCCCCCCCCCTGTCCCCCGTCCCGGTTCCTCCCCCCGGTCTGACGTGTCTGGGGCGCGGCGCGGGGAGGCGTGGCGACGGCCGCTCGCCGCTCAGATGTGA
>JAXIVH010000035.1:218390-230890 GCA_036785325.1 Urophycis tenuis | reverse complement strand
CCGTATTGTTCAGCTGCAGTTAGAGTTTGAGCTACTGTTCAAATGTGCACAGGTTTGCACGTGCACACACTCGCACACACACACGCAACACAAATGTGCACATGGTAATGCAGCCTTTTTCCCCACAGTGTCTTTTTTCTTTGGCAGCATCTGCAGGCACACACTTCGTCTATTGGTATTCATAGTCGGCTGGATTTTGAAATGTTGTGTGCGTGCGTGTGTGTTTTGGTAAAGGTCAGGGGTCAAAGGTCAGAGACTTGGACGTAACGCTTGGGGTGTTCGCCGTTTATTGATTCCATTGAAATGCTGCGGATTGATTCGTGTTTTTTATTATCTCTGATAAATTTTCAACACAAAAAAAGTCAATATCTTGCAATGTTAAAGAAAAAGCTTTGCTTCCATCTTACTGTGAGCATGTTTCAGCGAAAGGAGGAAAAAAACTTTGCAGAACGTCGAGTCTCGACCTCAACGCCATCTCAAAGAAAAGTTGGGGGGGGGGTGGGGGTGGGTGGCCTCCAGCCTCCAGCGATGGCATCAAATCAGCACAGTCAGGGCATCCGCGCAACAGCACCGTACATTCTTGTCTTTTCTTGGTCCTTCGCAGGAACTCCACATACTGCATGAAGGTGTCCATGTCTCTGACGGTGGCGGAGAACGACACGGACCTCTGCTACAACTCCATGATGAGGTTCTCTGAGAAGGCAGAGCTCAGCAAGTACAAGCAGATCACCTGCCCGGGCATCGAGGACTACATCCAGCCCGGGGTGGAGCCGGAGATCACCTGGTACAAGGTGCGGTTCTGGGTTCGACTCCCTCTCACCCCCACCTCTCTGCTGCATATACGCATCATGCAGGATGGATAGTCTCGTGGTGGTTGGGCATTTGATTTCCAGGCCAAAGGGTAATGGGTTTGATCCCCAATGCCAAACCCAGTCACCTTCACCGCTAGAATGAAGTGGTTCTGGGTTCGATCCCGAGGGTACCCAAGGTTTAATTTGATCTAAATCTGAATTCATTACAAATCGTTTTGAATAATTAATGCATTGTTTTGTATTCCATTCTATATTCTATGCTACGACAGTGTAACAAGTAAACACACACCTTTCTCTCCAAAATGTAGTGCACAGTAGAATCCAAGTAATACTGATCATGTTTGCTTTTTTTTTGGGGGGGGGGGGGGGGGACTGCAGGACCTTAAAAGGAAACAAGCACTTTTCCACTTTTTTTTTTTAAAGAAAAAAAAAAGAGACAGTTGAATCTAAAACCTCATCTGTTCAGCAGCAAGTTTCCTGGAACTAGTTTGGAAACCCAGCCAATGAGTGGCAGTCGGTCGTTAACATTCTGTTCTTATTCTCCCAGCATAACAATCCAAGGAAGGTCATCTATGCTGCTGTGTAAAGTCTAATTAGCTTAGCATGCTGTCTCCTCATCACAACCCGAGCCCAAACACCAATCCAAAGGTGACTGCATCACAGAAAGACCACCCAAAATATATGTATGTATATAAATATATTCTCCCCCGCTACCAAGTCTGACAGATTCCAATGAACTGCTGCAGAAAGGTATATGCTCTTGCTACAGACTTGCCACAGCCCTAAAAATAAACTCAAAATAATAAAGGTGCAGGAGTGCAGTGGAGTTCATAACAGAGCAGTTCATAACCAAGGAGTGAACTGAGAGTCTATTCTTTCTTGTCTGCCGCAGTTGAAATGTGGTTACATTTATACCACATAATTGTTAATTGCTAATTCTGTTTCGAAAATGGGACAGGGGGACAGCCTTTTACCAGTTCTGAATCAATGTGCAGCCAACGTTTCATAAGCAAGCAATGAATCAATGCGCACCCTGTGCAGCCAACATTTCCATACATCCTTGACAACGTAAAAAACAGATCAATTTGAACATCGCAGAATTTTAACACAGCAGAACATAGCAGAGTGAACATATGAACATAGAAGCATATTAGAATTTCAGCTGATTCAATTGATAAAAAGCCAATAATAGTATTATTGGCTTTGATGAAAGTAACTTATGTCTCAGCATTGTTGTCAACCCTAAGTTGATGTAACCTAAGATCAATAAACCACTGCCAGATTGTCTATTTCTTACATTGATAAGGAAAACATGGCTAGGGAATCAATTTAACTGGGGGTTGCGGTAGCGTGCTGAGCCTAGTTACGCGTGCTTTTGGGGTCTTGTTCAACACGTTTCCTAGCAAAACCATCGTGTTTGTTTTGTGTTTATAACTGAACAACTGAAGTGCTAACAACTGTGCTGTGCACGTAGTTACCGCGTTACGGGGCTTACCATCAGTAGAGCCGCACTACGCCATCGGAAAGTAAGCGACAACAAAGTACAATTTACTGCCGATAAATATTTTGTTTTAAAGACACAAAAAAAATATTGTAGCAAATATCTTTTGCCAATTCCCTAGATGGAGAACTGATGAACATCAAAGTGCAACGTTAAATATCTTAAAATGTTTCACCCAAAAATAAAACAGTTTAGTGTACCAAGACAAAATGTAAATCAATTATTTATTAATTATCATATCAAGTCGAGTTTTCTTTTAATACAGTGAGCAAGGTAAAATAAAAATGAACAAATTCCACCTTATAATAAAACAGTTCACAACAAAAACATCGTACAACCTCAGTGTAAAGTACTGGCCTTGTAAACTCAACCCTTGTAGCTTCTTCTCTGGTCTGACATGTTCTTTTTCAGAAAGATAAACGTTGACTTTTTCAAGTAGGCTTTGACATGACATGGGCACATGCTTACGCGGCTGGTTAACATTTACATCTATATTTAGCAGACGCTTTTATCCAAAGCGACTTACAAAGAGTACATTTGTCATAAAAAGGTAGAACATTTCATTGCTGCTAATACAGTAAGAAAGTCAACCAGAACAAGTTTCAAGCATTTCAATTGCTAGGTGAACAATTGCTAGTATACAACATCTCTGGCTAAGTGCCAAGTCACAAAGAGCGATTCAAGTTAACGAAACAATAGTCGCGCCATGTGATGTTCAAATAGTATATTGCATAAAGAAATGTGATTCCACCGCAGACTGCAGTGATTTCAGTTGTTCTCCATCAGAATGCCTTCTGGAACATTGCGTACTGCAGAATACCATCCAGTGTTGTTCCATCCCATCCCTGGAGGTTACCTCTGATCTCCCACCGATGCTGTGCCGTTGATTCTAATGTGCACCGTTGTTAAATGATGATTGTTTGGATTTCCTAACCCTTTTAAAATCACTTCAGTTTTGTATGCGTCCAGAGTATTGATTACTCAAAGTCGTTGACGGGTTTAGCCAATCAATTTAAGCTTTTGTCAAACACAAGCTGTTTAAAAATCTGATCATGTCTCCTGTGTCGGTCGTTATTGATCAGGCGTGAGTCCAGTGAGACACATGTCCTGTTAAACTCTCAGTGCTCGATCATGCACAAATGACTCTTTAACCATTTACTACTATGGTTTAGTCATTCCACAGACAATGCTATCTAATGTGACTCACAGTGAACACGGCCGTTGAGGCATGTAGCCCACAGATGCCTGCAGGTAAGACCTCCGACATTAGGGTCCAAACCCGCCATCTTTGGTGAGGGAGTCAAACACCCTTGCCACGAGACTATGCAGCCCCGTGAAAAGCACCACATTCACAACGGACCGACTGACAATATTAACACATCGGCGTTCTCTGGTTCTAACGCCGTCCCTCTCACCACAAAAGGAGTGCAAGCCGAAGCAGTGGAGGCCCACGGTCCTAAGGAGAAGAGACACGCTGACCATCCGGGAAGTCCTCGAGGACGACATCGGGAATTACACGTGCGAGCTGCAGTTCGGGAGCTTCGTGGTGCGGCGCACGACCGAATTATCCGTCACAGGTGAGAGGCGCCTACTCCGGCGTTCCCGCCCTGTGCGCCTTGCTCCGTGGTTCTGGCGCCGGGGGTTGTGTTCTGTGAGTGCGGGGCCAGACCTGTACTTCGCATCCTCCATATTGATTCTGTGTCAGAGACAATCATCTTCCTGCAACACGACGGTTTGCATGTGGCTCTTTAGATCTTTAGAAAATAGATCATTAAATAAACGCGAGAATATCACAATAATGGGGAAAAAAAGACAAATCCCAAACTTTTAAGAGCTGATCGCTGCACCTTTTTCCCCTGTGACAGCCAATGGCAGAGCGGCTGTCACCGTGACTTTTAGGCCACTTTAATTGCTAAGTAGAAGAATTCACACTGAGCTACTTCAGCACTTTTTCATAGGGCTGCTGAAATATTTAAGCCTGAACCTTAAGTCTGTGACATATTGCTTGCCACCAACTGTCACAGTGATGGTACCCCCCCCCTCCTCCCCCCCCCCCATCACCCCCGGCAGAATAGGCACAACGACGAGCAGTGGAACATCGCCATTCACTACTTCCGCCATTTTCTCAACCTTCTCAGAGCTAGTTATGCTAGTTGCCGCGTCATCTGGATCGGAAGCGTGTTGTTTGGTCGGACATGATCGTATATTGACATTCATATCAATGTCAAGTTGTCAACCTTTTCAATGGGGGGAGATTTTTTTTTTTTTCTCCTTTGTTAAACTGGCTGTTTGATTTGCCTGATTTGCCTGGATGCCAACTGTCACCATGACAAGACGACATCTAACAACCTTTCTGGTCGATTTGCAAGCAATCATGACAGAGTTTGTGGAACTGTAGACTCACAGGTCACACTTTAGATTAATATCTAAAGTGTGGTGTGTAGATGTGTAGATTAATATCTAAAGTGTGGTGGTAGACAAGCACCAATGTGGGTGAACAGGGCGTTCCACATGCTTTCGCTTCACATTTACTTTATCCAATCTGGAGGGCGGGGTCTGTAGGCATGTAATCGCAGAACACAAACTTGGCCGGCAACAGTAAACTGTAAACACAAAGTTTCCATAAAGGTTTTGCAAGGTCTTGGGCAAATTACTTTTCTTTGGTAGAATATTTCCATTTCAAAACACTGCTCGACTTGCAATGTCCCGGTTTCCAGCCTAAGTTATTTCCCATCTCAGAAGTTCTGCTATGAAGGTAGTTAGTAATGAGGGCTGCTTGATCCGAAGGTGGCGGACCTGGGAACAGCGGTTTGTGAAAACTCTTCAACACCACAACGGCACATTGTACAGCAGGTCAAACAAACCTATTTGGCCCCTTTAACAGTAACCTGATTGGTCATTTATTGCCCCCTAAAGACACAAAGACTTCAGTGTCTTCATCTGGCCGCTTAAAGGCTAACCCAGGCTGTAAATCATTTTCGCACCAACCTTAAAATGTCACCTTAAAGTCTGTCCTGTGGCGGACAAGTACAGCGGTGTAGCCTAGCATAGCATAGCGTAGCATAGTGTAGCACAGCATAATTCAGTGTGTGTTAGCCTAGCATTGGCGTTGGGTATACTTGAGCAGCACAAGCATTGCTCAGTAGCGCACTCATATTTTATTGGTGGCCCAAAGCCATTAACGTTTTCTTGGTGTTGAATGGCAAGGGCAGCCATGAGCTTTGTGTGTGTGTGTGTGTGTGTGTGGTGTGTGGTGTGTGGTGTATGTGTATGTATGTGTGTGTGTGTGTGTGTGTGTGTGTGTGTGTGTGTGTGTGTGTGTGTGTGTGTGTGTTTGTGTGGTGTATGTGTGTGTGTGTGCATGACCCTTGAATTTGGCACATCTGCCACCCCGTTTGCGAACTGTAAGGGTTTCTTAACAGCTGGGGCAGAGACGACTTGAGGCCTCCTGGCCTTGTGAGGTCACATGACCTCAATCACATGGGCTCGGAGACTCGGCGTCTCCTGTCATTCTCAAGGAGTGTCACCGTCTGTTCTTTTCGTTCTCTCACTGTCAGAAAAGGAGACCACGTAATCTTGTTTCTTTCTTTGTGTCTGTGTAACAAGCGATTCACAAGTTCATATCAATAACAATACAGAGAAGGCCTACAAAGCCTCTGGGGATTTGTAAATGCAAGCACGTTGTTTTTAAGCGGTCGCAAGAACTGCCGCCGTTCCACCCCACCGAGATTTACCAGGAAATGATGCTTAACCAGAAACACGCTCTCCCCCACTCTCCTCCATTGTGAAACTCACTGGGTATTTAGCAAACCATTTGTAGCACAAAGAGATCTTTTTAGTGCATTCAAAATGGATGTCCCCAGCAAGGCTACATTATTCGAATCTGTTTCACCGGGTGTGTGCTCAGCCCACAAGATTGCTGAAATTAAGTTTTTCCAGCAATTTACTGTCAATATTTTGACCAAGGACAATAAGGAGAATTTCAGTGTATTATTCAGCAACAATACTAATACAACTAGTTAGTATTAGTATCAAATACATATCAGTAACACAGAGTTTTGCACACACACGCACACACACACACACACACATGACTTCTGCATGTCACTGCCGCAGACTTTTGATTCTGCAATTTAGGGATTGTCTTTTAACTCGTTAATTGTTCCCACTCAGTTTTAGCAATAAACCCTGGATGCCAGTCTTCAGTCTCTAGTGGAGCGCAGCTTTTAGAGACTATCTTGTGAGTCGGTCTCTAAAGAACCCCTCCCTCTTTAAAGACCTTCGGATCATCAACCCATCGGCAGTGGCCAAATTGTCGTTTGACAGTAACGAGCGCCATTAAAACGATAAGATAACGATCACCATGGCTGTGTAAAAGGAATTGTCTGATTCCTAATCAAACAGACATCAATCTGAGGTCCTGGGAGGTTTGGATCCCTGCTGTACAATGCCCCCGTTTGATGTATCCCATGAAGCGGGCCCCCGCCGTGAGAAGGATGTTGGGTAGGTGGATTAGAAAGAGAGAAAGCCTATCTGAGAGAAGCTTTGGAGTGTTCAGTGTCCTCAGTCGGCATGGCCCATCAACACTGAGTCTGATGTCATTAACCTGATTTACCTCCATTTTCTGTAGATTTTTTTTCACACCCGTCATGCAACTGAACGGATCGGTACACGGCACAGAAAAATAAACGGGCTTCTGCGCGGGATGTGGGATAAGCGTGGGAAAAAAAAGACCTCAATGGCTCAAAGACGTGCGGAGAAGTGGGACAAAATCTCCCTGACGTGAGATGTCTTCCCGTGTTCAGTGGAGGTTGTTGGGAGGCGGGGGGGGGGGGGCCTCCGCGGAATCCGCGCGCTCTCCTTTGGTTGTGTTCGGTAGCCTTGAGGTGTTTTTGTTGGTTGTGAACGGTCTCTGGATTTCAGAAGCGGCGCGTTCCAGGCAAAGGCTGCATGAAGGGTTTCAAGCACACCAGACGGTGCTGTGAGTCGCTCTGTTGCCACGGAGAATGACAACGGATAATCAGCATTCCACAGTAATGGAATGTTTGATGACAAGTGAATGCTAGAATGTCCTGAGTATTCTAGAATTTCGTCTTTCCAGAATAGCACGTTGGCTTGTCTATTGATGTATTATGAGGGCAAATGTTCAGGTTTTCTTTGATTACGCCAGTGTCCCATGAATTATCCAAGTGCACTCAACATGTGCAAAATATCAATATTTAAATATGCCATTACATGCAAGCCGAAGAAAAGCACAATTAAACTCAAATCTGTTGTTTTCAGCCAGAAAATGCCATTGATGGTACAATGTGTTTGGATGTTGCGGGGATGACGTATCTTTACATAATGAAAATGGCATGCATAATATCAGACGTGAAATTCTGATTTAAAAGTACAATTAAGACATAAACCTGACTAAACACACACTCTGGTATTCAGGGAGAGGATAGGAATTAGGTTGGGGAACACCACTGAACTGTTTTATTATCATTTCCTGTTCAATTTAACCGGAATGCTGATAGAGCGTGCCTTCTTGTTGGTGTGTTACTAATGGTGTGCATCTAATTTGGCTGCCAAACAGTATAACTGACAATGAACAACATGAACAATATGTCTTCTGAAAGAATCTCATTGCCGTTAAATCGTGTTGCCCACTTGAAAGCTTAAACTACTGATGATTGAAATATGTTCCCCTCTGTTTGACTCCTGTCGGAAACCGACACCCATTAAAGATGTGAAATCTTGTTATTTAATTGACTTGATTTAATTGTGAAAATTATCTCTGTGATCACTGTGTCAAGGTCAAAAGGGATTTCTGTGTTTGCTAATTACAGTATAGCAATGGTTCAAATGTTTTTGCTTTGACCCTTTGGGGGCCAAAGCCCCCAGGGACCCTAAACTCCCCAAATCCCTCCCACGGGTCCATTGTGCAAAATGTAGCGGGTTCCCAAAAGTAAGAAAATTGCTAAATTAACCATTAGGATAATCACAACAAGCCAAATAATCCCAATGGAAAGCTTTTGAAAAATAAAACATAAATAAAATAAATCACACAACAGAAAAGCTGTTAACAGTGAATCAATAACGAATTGACACATTTTACGTACGCTTTGTGATTCATAATTATAGCAAGAGGCCACAAACAGAATGGTAAAAATGGCATTTAACCATCTGCAAATATTGTACAATCACACACCACAAGCCTTGAGTGGCTTGCGATCACATTCCTATTGCTTGCATGGTTATTGTCTTGGTGATAATAAGAAAGCTATTTGTAATGAATGGGGCCACATGACAAATAGCTTTATTGACACACTGCTCTCCAGTGTCCCGCAAGAGCCATTGAGCGCAAGTCGAAGAGCGTTTGCTAAACAATCCTGTCATTGCAATCATTGCTTACCTCTCTCTGACCATCGTTCTGTCACGTTCTCATGGAGGGCCCCAACCCCCAAGCCCTCTCTTTCCCCTGATTTTAATTATTTCTCAAGTAGCTTCCTGCGAATGTCAACCAAAGCAGTGACCCCAGCTGGTAACGTCTATTATTGTGGTGTGTCCACTTCTGAAGTTCAACATTGTGTTGCGCTGGACATTTGGGGTCGGTTCGGACCCAATCACGTGCTTCAAAATTGTTGTGTTTTGAAACGGTATTCTTAGAAATTATTCCCAGATCCTCCACCTTATTTACCTTGATGTCAAGGCAACATCATTGATGTAGCACAATTGCCCCGACAATCAAACTCACTGATTCCAACTGCCAAAAAAGTCACAATAAGCAAGGAACAAAACTAGGACAAAAAACAAAAAATAAATTATTGAAATTGAAATTATACAGTAGTAGCCAGAAGAACCAAAGAGAATGAAAGAACACCACGTCTGTACATCACATTTTTCTCCAACGCGAGAAACTGGCCAGTGCCGCCATGATGCTAGCCTGCTTCAAATGTCTATATGCGGCATTGCTGGTACCTGCTAACATTCTCACTAAACCCCACGGAGACCGTAGTCAAAATGACTATGGGGATTTAAATATCATTACATTTTATAATAACACTGAACTTATTATTGAAATGTCCCACACTAATAATAATAATACTAAGTAGATGGCATAACCTATTGTGTGACCGTGATTATCTTCAAAACATTGGTTCTGGTCTAACTCTGGTCGTATGGGAGCTCTCCCACACGCACCCTTCCTCGCTGCTTCAGCTCAGCGCCGCTGCCACAAAGACAGACCACCCTGTGTGTTAACATGTGGGGGGCTCGTATTAGGCGCCTCATCCAGCCTGCATTCAGTGCTGCATCGCCCGGCAAGGCCCATCTCTCCGGAGAGACGCTAAAAGCCAGTGTCTGCTGGGTTCGGCCTTGCAGTCGGCGCGAGGACTCATCACCGCACTCTCCGTATTCCTCATCACGGCGCCATAATTAAGACATGAAAACGCACCTGCTGTTATTCTGATGATTATCTTTTGTTGTGAGTGAAGCACCCCCCCCACACACACACACACATGTACTGATCAAAGGAGGCGTTGGTGGCAATGCTGTGAAGCGCGAAGGACTCTTTAGGACTCCGGTTGGCATTCTCCCCCCGCCGGGACCATCAAAGGGACATGCTGAAGTGGGGCGGATGGTGGTCCTTGTGCAACAGGAGGGGGGGGCTGCCAAGGCGCATGCGCCTTGTGTGCCGGCTTGGTCGGTGGCCTGTTCTGAGTCCGCGCTTGTGTGTGACTTTTGGATGCGTGGATGTGGCTGGTGAACAGGTGACGCAAGGCAGAACCTGGAAAAAATATGTTCAAACCACAGTAATGCAAAAGTACAAACAGTTGGTATAAAAACATTTGAAACTTGCTCTTATTAATATTTTTTTTATATGTACACAAAATAAATACAAATAAAATTAGTGTGGAAATGTGATTGCAAAGGAAATCTCCTTCAGATGTTTCTCCTGTGAGAGTAGGCCATCAGATAACCAGGCAGCAGATGTGATCTGGGTTAAGCAGATGGCGCCGAGAGCACTAAGGTCAGATGGCCCGAGTCGTCGTTGCCTTGCTTTTCCAGACTACCCACTGTGCGTTTTTGGCTGAAGCGTTTGCGTTTCGTCTGTTTGTTTGTTTTATCGGAACGTAATCCTTTCTCGTTGAACCAGGGTAATTGGATTACAGCGGCTAGATTCGTAATTGCTAATCTGAAGCAGCTGTTTCGCCAGTTGCTTTGGCTTGTGCAGCTCCCGAAGACGACGTCGATCTGCATCCAGCTTGTCTCTTCGCGCTCCGTTTATATGACGTATTTCCACGTAAAACCGGTACATCGCCCGAGAAGTGTAGATTAGCACAATTAGCACCAGAGCAGGATAATGTTGCCTAATTGCGCAAACTACGCTAGCTGTGTTTTAGCATGTTGCAGTTGTTACATATGGAGCCATGGCAACATATTTGACATTTGACACATGACTTATAACAACAGTCTCCAAGCACCTTATATTTCTGTACAATTTATCTTTGCACTTTATCTTGCACTAAAATTATTTTTATTCTTATTTTTATTTATTCTTTTTTTTTAAATATATTTTTTAAACATATATACACTTTTTATTTTCTACATTGCATTCATTCTTTAATTCTTTGTATTGCAATGCTGCTGCTACGCTGTAATCTCCCAGCTTCCGATCAATGAAGTATTTCTATTTCTATTTCTATTTCTATGAGAGCCCACAGAAACAGATGCTGAAATGTCATCAGACACAAAAAAAGCTGCATAAGACATTCCACCGTAGATTCCACCATAGATTTTGAGGTAGAATCACTAATAAACATAGCCAAACAATATCACATCAATAATGGGTAGGCAAGTAATGTCACTGAAGAAATAAGCTAACAAGGTGAAACTAATAATTATTTCATGGTGTCTTTAATATGCAGAATTTTCCAACCGGTGCTGGAAAGCTTAGGCAACACTCAACTATGCATCTGTTTGTCCGTATATACTTTGTGCATACATGGATGAAATGCAAATCAACCCAAGAATAGGTTCCTCTCCTCTTTATGGATGCAGATGGGAGAAAGGTTTCAATGGGACCCGGGCCACGTACCCTGATGCTGCTGAGCCCCCAGTCCGGCCTTGGAACACAACTCGATGGGTCGCGAGAGGTTAATGAAGTTCCTGTTGACTCGGGGGCAGCACAACAATTCACCCTTCCCTCCCCCGCAATGGGTGGTTTCTCCTCCCTGCGCATATCTTGTCAACCCAAATGTCAATTAGTCCAACTGTACTTACCAAATGCTGTTCCGACACGGTGTGCATCTGGGATTGCTAATTAAGATGACGTGCTACATAATTAATTCCTGCACCCGGGCTAATTAGCACTCACTTAGCGCCACAGTGGTGGAGAAGTGAGAATTAGCGCTAAACTATTGAAAATTAGCTTGCACGTTGCATGTTGCCAGGTTTGGAAAAAGGTGCCTCGGGAAGGTTCCAAGTTAAATGTTTTCGTTATCCACTTAACGCTGATGTTTTAATTATGTAAATTGCTCTTAATCATTTGTTTGAAATTGCCTTTATTATGTTTTGAAATAGTGGATTTGTTTGTGTAGAATTATTTTATTCACATGCACGCAGTTGTACTTTTTTTTTTGTTTGTTTCTCCGTTGATGCCAACACAGGTTCACAAAGCAAAAATTACACCATCTCCACAACTGCTAAGTAGGCTACTATTAGCAAATGGATATTTTGCCGCCCACTCCAGTTCTGGCTTCAAACACTTCAAACCACATTTTCAAACCTTTTAAACACTTTCCTTTGTGGACCTGTTTCTCTTTCTGCCTCTCTCCATCTGTCTTCAAGCTTCTGGGCTGTTTTAAAGAAAGTGTGTGAAGTAATGGTGCATGTCGATCTGAGATTCTTACCGAAGAGATAGCGTGGATGGCTGTGTGATCCAGAGCGGCTGAAAAGAAAAGGAAATCAATCTAGTGGAATAAATTACGCCGACGTCACTTACTATCACATTGGTCATTTTAAGTTTTCAGTTAAAAGCAGCGGTTACATTGACCTCACCTTGCGTTTTGACGATTTAATTATTTCTCTTTCATACCTGGACATTATGCTCCCCCCCCCCCCCCCCCCCCCCACACACACACACACGTACACACACACACGTACACATCACTCTCAGTCAGGGAGATTGCTCACAGTGC
>JAXIVH010000035.1:193390-213390 GCA_036785325.1 Urophycis tenuis | reverse complement strand
CATGTTCATTAGGGATCTGACACATGGATTAGTGGGCCATGTGTTGTGTAGTGAAAGCCCAGCTGTTATTATTCAATATGAAATATTTAAATAAAGTATTATAGGAGTCTTATCAGTGCAACCGTGCAGTGAAGCACCACAAAAAGGACTAACTATCAAATAAATGACAATGTTATTTATGTTGCTTTAACTTCAAACCCACGGCAAACAATGCTAACCACATTAGCTTTGAATTAAAAAACCTATTATTGGTAATGATAACGAGAAGTTATCCCTAAATCGCAGGTTAGCTTAGTTATCCTTGAATCACAGGTTAGCTTCAAAATACAAATTTATGGTGAACGCCACTAGCCATGGGCTTGCATGTGGCTGGTATCAGATTAAGCAGGTTTTCTGTGTCGAAGTGGCATTGGTCTTTTCTGTTTGCTTGCTACATTTAAAACCGCAACCTCCAATGGTAGCCTCAGCCTCGTTTCCACCTGCGAAACCGGCAGTTGGAGGTTGGCTCCATTATTTAAAGGCGATCATACTCTGGCTTATCAAAGTGCTTCAGTGAGCTGTTTTGTATATTTTTAAAAGGCTGTATCAAGGGAGGGAGGGGGGTTGATGAATAATTTATGAGTGTGTGTTGCCGCGTCGAACGGGCAGGTGCCTGAAAGACACCAAGCGAGAGAGAGGTGGCTGGGAGAGAGAGAGAGCATAGAGAGACAGAAAATGGGAAGGTTAGGGAGAGGGTGAAGAGAGAGAGAGCTGGTAGAGCAAGGGAAGATAGAGAGATAAGGTAGAGAGAGATTGATAACTAGGAGGGCGTGCTACACTTGTTGTCACACGCCCTTCTTCACTGCAAATAGCCAGCTCTCAAACACAAGGGGGAAAAATCCATAAAATGGAAGAAATATTATTTAAAAATAAGAAAAATTATATGGCAACAGAACATGAACATTTTACTGGGCAACATTGTTGCCCAGTAACAAGTAAATTTTTTGGGATACAAAGGAAAGATGTTAGAATTATTTTCTCAATGTGCTGGAAAATGTGCCAAGACCAGATTTAGCAAATGCACATAGTGCCATCATCTTGAAATTGTGCTGTATGTTTAGAAAATATATATTAAAACCAGCACAGCTACACTAAAAGCAAGTACATTTGTCTTGTCACAAAGAAAGGATTCAAGAATTACATGTAGGAAGCTAATACGTAGGAAAATGTGTTTAAATTTAGCATCCAATGTCGCAAACACTACATATCCTGTAATGTACATAGAAAAATAGCATAGGGTTCTTAAAATATGTAACCCTGACTAAGATACAGTAAATGTACTTGTACTGCTACTAGAGATGAAATTAGCTGGTTCAAATAAATAATTTATCTAATGTCTTTTCGCATCTTTAGTGAGAACTCGATGTATCCAGAGGCTGTATGTTCAAAACAAAGGATGAATAAACAGCAATAACAAATGCCACTGAGTTAGTGGCTGTTGAGAAGCTGGTTGGTTTAGCCTCTTACTACACAATTAGCATCAAGAGCCACAATTACACAAGCATGTGTACAAGGGAAACACCATCTTAGAGATGTGATTGAACTGTACAACAGTTCAAATGAGCCATGGCCTCGTTCAAACAGCAATAAAAAGTCGCCCAATTCTGACTGATGTGGATTCTGATATTTTCAATTCTGATTTGGGCCACTTTCATGTGATCCTGAATCAGATACAGATCACAAGTCATGCAATGCGCCCTCAGTGGGAACACTCGTATTAGAATTCATGCCATGCTGACTTATTAAAACAACACATTTGTTTTAAAGAGCTGAACCGCTTTAGAAGTGAAAAGGGAAAATGATGAGTTGATGAGTTGAAAAACATTTCATCCACATGTGTGAGTCAACACTGCAGCAACGCGGCCGCACGTTAGATAAGATAAGACCGTAAACGCTGAGGTACGGCTTTGTCGTTATTCTTTGGTGCGTGAGGGTCAGTTCGGACAGTGACACACGCTCACACTGAATTCTGATACAGCATCTAAACAACATTGTGAACAGCCAAACAAATCGAATCTGAGCAATGAGTCCAACTTGTGCATTAAGGCTTGCAGTGCGAACAAAGAAAAGTATTTGTTCTGTACTGTAGTTTGTGTACATGATTGATTGTGGGTTGCATTGAGGGTAAAACTGTGAATTCCATGTGGTTGTTATCTGTTCTTAATATCAGTGATGACATCAGAAATTGGGACTTTTTGTGCTTGACAGTTTTGTACTTTCGTCAGTGTTGATCAGCTTTATAATTCTGGTAATTCTGGTTTCAAGTATTAAGTTCAGCTCAGAACCATAGTCATAAAATCTCAGTAGCGAGTTATAATATCTTGTCAAGATAATTAAGGACAAATGAAATGCTGTAACATAAAAACTGACTGGTAAGAATAAGTATATTGTCAGACAAAAATCAAGCATATAGTGTCTCCAGTTAGGATATTTCATCTTACTTGGATATTCATTTTTGCAGTAACCGCTCCTGTTGTATGTAAGAGTATGGAACATCTTACACACACACACACACACACACATCACCATGGCCCACAGCCCAATAGACACTTGCCGCAAGGAGAAGGAGAGAGAGAGTATGAATAATATTGAGGAAGAGAGAGAGGGAGAGAAACCCTCTCCCTCTCCGGCCCCACCTCGCTCTCTCTCTCTCTCTCTCTCTCTCTCTCTCTCTCTCTCTCTCTCTCTCTCTCTCTCTCTCTCTCTCTCTCTCTCTCTCTCTCTCACTCACTCACTCACTCACTCACTCACTCACTCACTCACTCACTCACTCCTCACCCAATCACTCACTCACTCCCAGTATCTCTCCTCCCGTCTCTTCCCCGAGCACAAAAACAAACAGATAAATAACCGAACCGAAAGAAAACAAAAGAGTTGCGCGGAGCCGCCGCAGCCCTCGCAGGCGTGCGCCGCATCAGTTGCCACAGCAACGGATGTGGAAGCGGGGCGGCCAGGCGGATGTGCGCTCGTCCGACGGCGAGGCAGGACCGCCCTACGGTTTGGCAGTGCTTTGAGCTCAGCCTCGCTCTCAGTGAAAGGGCACGGCAGTGGCTTTCAATGTGTCCTCATTGTGTACATTAGTTAGTCTTGTGGTCCCACGCGCCACCACCATGCATCGCCGTCACATTCCGTGCAATAGGAATGCTGCCACAGGAAGCTTGTTGTTGTGGCCGTAGTCGCGGCTCGCGGCTTCCATGCTAATGGTCCCGGGATCAAAACCCAGAAATGTCCACAGCCTAACCTGTCGGCATCCTTGAGTAGCCAGCCTCAAGCCCTGCCTGCTCCCAAATGACAAGCATCTAAAATTCATCCAAATTCCAAATCACTTTCGGTAAAAGCATCTGCCAAATATCACACGTGCTGAAATGACCCAGCCTTGCTGCTTTGACGGTGCTTGGTGTCCGCCGAAGTGAAGTCAGGTAGGAAAGATGGTCAAAGGTCAATAACGAAAAACCTCTCAATGGGTCCAATCTCCATAAATTAGACAGTGCAAAGTCTTGCATCTTTAATGAACGTTTTGCAAGCGAGAGTCTGCGTGATGGCCGGTTGCAGCACGGCGCCCCAGAGTCCTCTCGCAGTGTACCCCAAGTGCATCTGAATATTACCACAGGGTTGATGAGGAGTGATCAGGGGCAGCATAGCTCAGCGGGTAGAGCGGATCGTCCACTAACCGGAGGGTTGGCGGTTCGATCCCCACCTCCATCTGTCGACATGTCGACCCCACAAATGTACTGATTGTAAGTCGCTTAAGACAAAAGCGTCTGCTAAATGCCCTTCTACTTCATCAGCTGCGGTGGCTCCACAGCGTCCCCCCCACTCACCGGGAGACAAAGAGAAAGCGCAGCTCTCACTAGGAAGATTATACGGGAGCTTTAAGGCGTCCTATCACACACACGCGAGCATATGGAGAATATTGAAGACTCAAGAAGCAGGATTTGAAAGGCAGGCTTTTTTATTAGGTTTTATTTTCCAGGCTCAGACGCACAATCCCTTGAGCAGGGGAAGAGAGCCCCCCCCTCCCCCCTGTGGCAGGGGGAAGGGAACGGGGGAGGGCCGTCGGTTGCTGACACGTTTGCCGCGCTCCCTCTCCCACAGTCTTCCGGGTGTCGTTCCGACGTAATGGGCTCCCGTTTCACCTGCGTTGTTTTTTCTGTCTCCTTTTAAGTGCCCATTATGACAAAACAAGCGTGATTAGTGTAATCACGCTTAATCATGGCATGCGGCGGCAGTTGATTTAGGTGTCGGGTCTGATTGCGATATTCTCGATCACTTTTGTCTATAAAAATTCATGGGTACAGTAGGGAGAACGTCTTTTGTACTGCTTTGTTGTACTTTTTTTTTCCCCCTCGGTCTTTGTTGTCGATAGTTGTTGTTGTTGTTATTGTCGTCTTCCTCATGATCATTCCGTTTCCGTCAGCTGTGCTTCGGTGAAACACAGCGTTCTCTTTGCATCACCCCTGGCAACACAGAAACAGCAGGAGCCATGTCCGCGTACAGAACTCGCCAGGGCCGTGCCTCAAGGACGGCAGTGAGTTAAGTGGGAGGCGTGGGGCTCCTGGTTCCCCATGGATTGTCCTAACTGATTTACCGAGGCTGAAAGGGCCGTGGCTTCGGACCGTCTCGAGAACCAAATTAGTTCACTTTTTTGATTTTGGCACGCTGGTTTTTTTCCTGTCAATTAGTTTAGATTTTGATTTAGAAGGTTCAAACCGAAGCGGGTTGCTTCAGTGCTGTGACCGTGGTGTGAGTGTGAGACTGTACGGTGAGTGTTCCTCACAGTTTTCATCTGCCATTGCCTCTGTTTTTCATACTTTATCGTCTGAGAAGAAAATTAATTTATGCAATTAATATGGTATTTGTACCTAACGCCACAACCTCCAACCTCCCATCATTTTATCCTTCTTTTTTATGTCTCAAGTTTCGAGACATGTGCGTCTTGAGTTTTGTTTGGGATACAATTAAACAAACCAGAATCGTTTTCTATTGGATGCAGATTTTGCCAAAACAACATTCTAGAATTGTAATCTTTGAGTTACAGAAATCAACAAAAGAGTATTCTAGAGTGGCAGGAAGTCCAACAACCAGTTACACAGTGAGGTCTGCAGTCCTAGACAGTCCAGCTTCCTGATCAGCTGCTGAGGGATGATCGTGTTGAAAGCTGAACTAAAGTCAAGGAACAGCATCCTCACATACGAGTCCTTGGTCTCCAGGTGGGTGAGGGCTGAGTGGAGGACGGTGGAGATTGCATCATCGGTCGACCTGTTGGCCTGATATGCAAACTGGTATGGGTCCAGTGAAGGGGGGAGGATGGACTTCAGGTTCTTCCTGAAGGCCACGACCATCTCCACTGTCTTTAGAGCATTGAGCTCCAGGTTGTTTCGGCTGCACCATGTCACCAGATGGTCAACCTCCCACCTGTAGTCAGACTCATCACCATCAGAAATGAGTCCGATGAGGGTGGTGTGATCCGCGAACTTCAGAAGCTTCACGGACTGGACTGGAGGACTGGAGGTGCAGCTGTTTGTGTACAGGGAGAAGAGCAGAGGAGAAAGAACACAGCCCTGGGGGGAACCGGTGCTGAAGGTCTGTGAGTCGGAGATGCGTTTTCCCAGCTTCACATGCTGCTTCCTGTCAGACAGGAAGTCTGTAATCCACCTGCAGGTGGAGTCAGGCACACTAAGCTGGGAGAGCTTCTCCTGAAGCAGAGCCGGGATGATGGTATTGAAAGCAGAGCTGAAATCCACAAACAGGATCCTGGCGTAGGTTCCTGCGGAGTCCAGGTGCTGGAGGATGTAGTGGAGGGCAAAGTTGACTGCATCGTCTCTACAGACCTGTTGGCTCTGTAGGCAAACTGCAGGGGGTCTAGGAGGGGGTTGGTGATGTCTTTCAGGTATGAGAGCACAAGGCGCTCAAAGGACTTCATAACCACAGAGGTCAGGGCGATGGGTGTGAAGTCGTTAAGTCCTGTGGTCCTTGGCTTCTTGGGAACAGGAATAATAGTTGAGGTCTTGAAGCAGGCTGGCACGTGACATGTCTTGAGGTGTTGAACATGTCTGTGAACACTGGAGACAGCTGCTCAGCGCAGTGCTTCAAGGTGGATGGGGAGACAGAATCCGGTCCAGCAGCTTTCCGGGGATTCTGTCTCCTGAAGATTTGGTTGACGTCCCTCTCATGGATGGAAAGAGTCGTCACTGAGGTGGGCGGGGGGGTCGAGGGGGGGACGTTTTAGGCCCCATCCACACAAAGCCAGAATTCGAAAACGGACTCATTGCTGAAACGCATTTAGCTCTAGAAATGCTGTAGTACATATTCCAGGCCTGTGTGTGGCGCTTTTTCAGCTACAGAAATCCACCGAAAAACAGGTTCATGTTGCACAGTAATGCCTAAGTGACAGATCCTCAACAACATGAAACTACCTAAACCACTCGACAGTCGATCCAGCCTTAAGTTGAACACAGGCAGTCAATTCATCATCCAACATCTTCCTCTCGCGGACCACTCGGCGTCCCAACGTGTAAACTAGTTTGCACTGATTAGAAAATCGGATAGATGATCTATAAATGATCAATTTTGGAATATATATTCAATGTTGTGCGATGTTAGGTCGGCGCGATTTCACTTACCCGCCCCTTAAATGGTTAATTCGTGGAGACCAATCCAAATGGAGATAAATAACCATATTTATCATTTATTTTATTTCTAGTCATTCTAAATAAAAAGGCTTACAGTTTATGGTGAAAGATTCCAGGTCAGGAGAACAGTGCTGCTGGATCACTGTCACGTCGTTGCACCAACCACTGTTGATGTAAAAACAGATTCCTCCACCTTTAGTTTTGCCGGAGAGTTCCGTGTCTCTGTCCGCTCTGAAGAGTTGGAAGCCTGCTAGCTGCAGCGCAGAGTCCGGTGTTAGACCACAAAGCCACGTCTCCGTGAAGCATAAAACAGCAGATGAAGAAATGTCCCTGTTTTTCCCCAACAGCAGTTGTAATTTGTCCAGTTTGTTGGGCAGTGAACGCACAGTAGAGAGAAATATTCCCGGTAGAGGTGTGCGAAATCCGCGCTGGCGAAGACGCAAAAGCGCCACGGCTCGTTTCCCTCTCCTCCGACATTTAACTGCATGAGCAAAGGTGAATGCACCTTTGACAAGAATGTCCAAAATGTTCAGTGTTGGGAGAAGGAAAGTAGGAAATAAATCCTCTGGTGTTGTTACCCTGATGTTCATGAGCTCTTCTCTGGTGAAAGAGCTCCGGGTGCCATCGCAAAGAAAACAAGTTAAAACACAAAACAAAACAACGCCCACCAACACACCAAGGCGACCGTCCATGGCGCCATCTTGGTATGGATTTGAATGCAGGCCCATGAATCCTCTGAAACATACCAGCGGTACCACTAAGAAATGGTGGTCTTCTTCTTTTGCCTCGGGAGTCATTTTAAAAAGGAACACTTTTTCTGTTTTTAAGGGCTGTGACAGTAAAGAGAAGAAAAATAACGATGAAGATACCGGCGTCCCGAACCATAGCATGAAAACACAGACTGCAATTTAATTAGCATCCACTGTTTTTTCCAGAAGCTTCCCTGCAAAGAAATAAAAATTGATTTAATTTCCTGATAGCAACTGGTGTGTGTGTGTGTGTGTGTGTGTGTCCACGTGTCACTATGAATGAATGATGTATGTGTGTGTGCGTGTGTGCACGTATTCTTTTCCCCCTTCCGTCTTTGATGAGAAAAGCTTTCAGACTCATTTGCAGGTGTTTTCATCACAAGCTCTGGCCGTGGACGTATTTATTCCCGTTGCTCCGGAGAATTTCCTCCTACCTGCACCTCCTAGTGCAGGTCCTAATTATTTTATATCTGTGACATTTTAAAGGCGGTAAAAATAAATCTGTTTAACGATACTCATAGGTGTTAATTAGTGTCAATCATGAAACAAAAAAACAACCATTGATGATGAGAATCCTGTGTAACTTCTATTCACACAAAAAAAAACATAGCAAAATATATAGTTTACTTACATCAACATGCTTCGTCTGACATTTTGATGAAAAAATATAGTGTTCATACGCCAATACAAGTTTAGCTTATGAGCACCACAATTGAATTTACTCTGTTTTCATATCATCTGGTATTGCTGTGAACAAACATACACTCACAGAAACAAATGTCTCTCTGTAACTTGTATTAACATTCGAGCTTTGTGTTCATTTCTACTTTCATCCAGACATCTCCTCCTGCTTTTTTCAGTGCTTCGAGCAAATTTACGTCAAGGCCCAGTGGAAGCGATATGTGAGACTTTGGGGTCTCTTATGTGGCTCAGAATGAGAACACAAAATGAAATCCACGAAATTGACAGTGTCAAACAGCGCTACGTGGACTTCATGCTTGCAGTCATTAAAAACCAAACACGCTAGCTAAACTCTACGCTAGGTACACTATTGTGCTGGCGCAAGGAAACATATGTCATAGAAAACTAAAAAAAAAAAGAAAAGAAAAAGAAAACTCAATTTTGAGCAAATCGTTTTCATAAATAATACGACCAAAGTGAGCGCTCCACCTCTCTGTGAGAGGCGATATGCTCCAGACTTGCGATTAAGCCTTGGCTGTTCCCTGTGCACATCTCGAGAAATGCTTCATAATGGTGGCTTCCCCGAACACTTCCTGAGTGCCTGCTGCTTAGCGTGTTTTTAGATGGGTTCGCTCAAACAACAGCCAACCATATATGCCCTCATTATATTCAACCTCCTCCAATGTTTCTCTGCTGTTGTGTCTTCAACATGAGGAGATAGTGAGCGAGGGAGTTCTGCAATATAATTGTTGCCGGGTTTGTTTTGTCGAAGTATTGGTTTGTGGCTGCCTTAAAAATATCACCTCTTTGGTCCCCCAGTATACCCATGCACACTTGTTTTTGTTGAGAGGAAACTTGAGTTTTTATGTCTATTGCAAGGATGTCACAGTGAACAGAAGAGACATGGTTGTAATTTCATCTGGGTATGCCACAATTTAAAGTCGCTGTTGTTGTGTTTCTTGATAGAAACCTATGCAATGCATGCAATTAAATGTAATTTAAGCTTCACGCATTCGACACAAATAGGCTACAATGTGCACTACATAATTTGGCTGATGTTTGATTGTTCAATGAATAATAAATAATAACACAATTACACACCCATACCATACATGGCATAGGATTTCATAATTTAGCATTGCAGGACATTTTACTTGTAGGAAATAAGTGCCTCAAACAACTAAAGATGGGGTTCCTTTGGGAAAACAGTTTTTCGTTTGAGCCGCTGTTGTGGCGTCTGTTTAAACATGCCTGTGACTCACTCTAAGTGCTTCACTTTAACCACAAACTCATTAGCTGGATAGTGTTGTGCGTTCAGGCATTGACGATCTGCAGAAACCTATTTTGCTGGGATCCTGCAGCCACATTGTCAGCCTCCTCGACAGAGGCTAACTTTAGTGATCTGCAATATTCCTGTTATTTCTACAGTGTGTCAATATCACTCACTCACACTCACACTCACCCACATTTTCTATTAGCAATTATGTAAAATGTTTATATATGTCTTATGTTTTCCAGGTTTTCAGCAAACTAGGCTGAAAAAACCTTAAGCAAACAGTTTCATTTTGTACAATTGTATTTGAATAATAACAGCTATTTACTTTAATCATTCATGGTGAAGCCCACTTGACTCACGTGTATTATTACGTGTTTGTCATTTCAACAAAACTTCTCCCTTTGTACCCATTCTATCTTTAGCCTTGCATCCATACTTTACACACACACACACACACACACACACACATAATCTATGTCTGGTAAAGTGGTCTTTAATGAGGTGTGACAAGGGAAGACCACAACTCTCTCTCTCTCTCTCTCTCTCTCTCTCTCTCTCTCTCTCTCTCTCTCTCTCTCTCTCTCTCTCTGTCTCTGTATCTCTCTCACTTGCTCCCTGTCACAAAACACACACACATATGCGCTGGCAGATTCAGGAGAACAGAAGTAAAGGCAGACAGACAGACCGACAGATGCAGACAGAGAGATGGACAGATTGAGAGACAAAAGCAAGAGAGGGGGGAAATGATGTGGAGTGAATAGAGAATAACCAATAAGCTCTCTCTCTCTCTCTTTCTGTCATAATGTAATCAGACTGAATGGAAATCCCAAGGCCTGCCAGAGACAATGGATAGCCCCCTCCCAACTTATTGATACCTGTGTGTGCGTGTGTGCTTGCAACACATCCTTTGATTATTACTTTATGACACCTTTTATTTCATCTCATGAACAAACACAGATACACACATATTGTAACACAGAAAAGTGCTCTTTATTTAATGAAAGTGGATGAATGAAACCGAGTTAGCTTTATATAGTCATAATGAAGGTATTCACCGTGATGTAACTTAAGTTGTCATCACATCCCTTAATCCAAAGGTGTTCCACATTAAAACTAATGGACCCAGGGAGACTTAGTCCCATGTTTGATGTTTCACCATGAAACGGATCTCCATTTCTGCCCCCGCCTCGCAGTACACTCACTGTCACTCTTGTGTAATTATGTGTTTATTTTTCTTGTATTTATTTTATTCGATTCCCACTTTCTTCTGTGATTTAAAAATAAATTCTACTTGGCTCCATCTCTCGGCGGACAAGATTACCATACCGGGTAAAAAAAGTGAAATGTTTTTTCATGCTGTAATGAAACCAAACAATGCAGGCATATTCCATCAAGAAAAAAAAGGTAATTAAGCTAATGCGATTTCTTTATCGTAGTGGTGGGTACCGGGCTGAATGCCGGCACTCTCGCGTTTTTAGCGATTAATGAGGTCAAAATGTTACCCAGTTTTTTTTTTAAGTCGCTCTTCTTGCCTTTCGCATGTCGGCGTGTTTCACCGCGGCAACGGAGCAGGGCGTCGGTTACCGACTTAAGAGGGAGCGCTTTTATCGCTGACAAAGTGGCGGTTACAGCTGGCCCACTGTGATACGCGTTTTTTTTTTTTATTATTCCTTAGTGGCTGCTGAACACTCATTACGATGACGCCTGGTGACTCTTAGCCAGCAAGCGTGTCATGGTGGCTTAATTTTGTTCTCCCGGTTATAAATAAACACATTACTACTACACAGGATGACTGTCGAATGAACGGATGCCCTTATCAAAGATGATGGAGTGCACGTGTGTGTGTGTGTGTGTGTGTGTGTGTGTGTGTGTGTGTGTATCTCTGTAAACATGATTAAGTCAAAACTTAATGGGGATATCCTTACTGTTCACCTTGTTGGGCATGTGACAGTGACATCCTCGATTCCAAATCCATTTTGACGTGTCAGGCTGCTCTTTGGTGGCCAGAGCAGCAGCCCAATAGAGGAGGGGTCTCATTGATGGCCATGTTTTTGATTGTAGTTTCTGGTCTGTAATAAAACCAATGAGACACACCTGACCTGATCATGTTTAATGTTAAAGCTGCACTATCACTATTCCTCATTAGCAGTATCCAGTGCAAGGTCGTCAAACTGAATCCATGCACAGGCCACTTCTAAAAATGTGAACAGCTTTTAGGGCAACAAATATAGTATATATATATATATATATATATATATATATATATATATATATATATATATATATATTTATTTATATACTGTATATATAGAGAGAGAGAGAAAAAATCCCCGGATGATGTGACTCATGGATAAAAGTGTGTTCTTGAAACACCTTGTTCAGATATTAGTATTAGTAAATGGCTGCAGTAGAAAACATAGTGCAGGTTTAAGGTATTGAATGGATTGTATGGATTTATGTTGCTGATTCATTAACTCTGAGAAAGCAACATGTTCAAATGATTGACTTTGGCTTGATATCTTCAGAATCTGGAAGGAAGATAAAGTATTTATTTTGAGGTCTGGCTGAAGTGGGCTTAATTGATTCATGCATTGTAACCTTGGCCCACCCAAACAAGGTTTATTACAATAACATTTACATTTAAGGAGTGTAGCAGTCGAACTATGAAGTTTGATTTGTCATTATGTATTTCAAGTTATTTGTTGAATCAAGTAAATGGTTTAACCCTTCAAATGCATAGCATTTTCAAATCACCTTCTGCAGCAAATGAGGAAGATGAAACAGCCAAACAGCCCACAAGCAATTTTCAAGAAGTCTTCATGTCCACTCATAATTCACTTACAGACATATCCTCGCTAAAGGCCAACTCAGGCCTCAGCTCTTCAGTAGCATTAGTAGCTAACGTTAGCTGTTAGCTGTTAGCTGTGAAAATTGAACTGGTTGTAAATTGAACTCGGCTGTCTTTGGGGTTCTTTTGAAAACGGGTTTGGCTATTCTTTATACACAGCCCTCCTCTGTTCTTCATGCATCGTGCCTCGACATGGGTCTCTCAAAGGAACGAAACGACACAGCCACTCTCCATGCCACGAGGAACTTACGCATAAAGGCCCACTATGTTTAACTTATTTCTCTTCTTCTCGTCTTTCCCCAGCTCCCCTGACCGACAAACCTCCCAAGATCCTGTTTCCTTTGGAGAACCAAGTCAGCATCGTGGAAATGACGATAGGTAAGATAAAGGGGTTTTTTTTCAATCGTACTCCACTAAGGAAGTTATTTTCGGCGGCGGCGGCAGGGGCGTGACGTAGCCTCTGCTCGTGCTAGCTCAAGCTTCCAAGAATTTCTGCTTTCATGGGATATGAGTCTTATTTTCTATTCTCCATGGTGACTTTGCCATGGGTACAGTGTCCAAACCTTAGTCAGCACCTCAGTTGTTTGTGAGCTAGCATTAGCATAGTGTCATGACTACCTAGCTCTCAAGGTAGGAAGGACCACACCGTTTGTTAAGTTTTAAATCATAAACTTAGTCCATGAAAGCGTACATTGAATGTCAAAAGTCAGTCCCTCCACGAGAAACAAGGAAAAAGCAAACCAAAAGTGTGGTGTAGACAAGTGGCAACATTCCATGCTGAAAAATGAAGCCCATGCGGAAGTGCAAAAACTTGCAGTTCCTCGACTGGCCGCTTGAGGCTGGCTGCAGAAAGGAGTCAACTCCCATAGACACCCATGTTAAAATGTCCAACTTTACAGCCAAAATAAACATTTTTACAGCCTGGTTCAAAAAACGGTTTTGGTGTCTTTCAGTAGTGTTCGAGTCCATGACAAGTGTGAGGGGGGTGAATTTTTTTAGAATCCATTATTTTAATGCACAGAGAAGGATTCATTTTATGAATAATTAAGGGCGTGGTCAACTTGATTGGCAGCTATCATCTATAATCACGGCATGACCTTCACGGATTCGAGGCTTTGATTGGTCTGGCCGGAGGTAGGCGGGCTTATATGTCCAAGATGGCGGCGCCCAGAAGCTCAATTTTAGGCTTCATCTCCGCTGTTAAGAATGTCTATGGGTGACGTCACGGAGGGTTTGTCCATATTTATATACAGTCTATGGGTGTAGATCAGTACAATGTATGTGTAGCGTAAAAAGGCCAAAGATGGCAAAAGAAATCAGGTGTTGCTGCAGCCAGCCTCTGTCTGTAACGAAGAGGCCAGAGCAGAGCCGAGAGAGAGCCAGAACCACTGGTAGAAGATGTTCTTAAACAGTCCCTCCAATCAACTGCTGTCTAGTCCAGAAGGACCGAAACAGACAGCGCCCCCTTCAGACTGGGGGGAAAAGAGACCGCCGAAACTTAATGTCACCAGTGGAGTGAGCATGCACAGCACAGAAAAGCCGGGCATGACACATAGGAAGCAGCTCGATGTCCTTTAACGTCTCGACCGGCATCAACTGATTGCATTTGTTAGCGTTGGTTTGAAGACACGTGTTGGTGTCTCGTGACAATGAAGTAATTGAGCGACTATGCGAGGGCAACTTACAGTGGGGTCTCACCACATGTATTTTCCATTAGCTACACTTAGCATTGATTTTACTAAAACACATTAACCGGGCTCTCCTCTGCACAATTCTCTTACATAATATGAAATACTCATGAGAAAAATGGTTTCCCCGCGGTGGTTACATAAATGTAACTTGACGTGAATGCGCCGCTCTGTAGCTCATCACTGCCACTTTAACCACCTGCCTCTCTTTGCTTATTTTCCACCCACAAGCACTATATCTTGGTTAGCTCTGCAACACTAGTGCATCTATTTTCTCCCTTCCTTGTTGATGTATTCCTGTAGCTTGATAATAAGTACAAAGCAAGACCCACATTTACACTCCTCCCTCATTATCCATTCTAAATGTTTGTAATGTTAGCTTTCCCACAGATGATGTTCTCTGAGTTACACTGCAGAATGTTTTTACTGGCTGATAACCAGCCTTCTTTGTGCAAAGGCTCATGGGAAAAAGATTCTACATAGCCTTTCTTTTTTGCTACTGGATAGAAAACCTTAGACTGTGGGCGACAAGCTAATTGAAGCTAATGTGTCATGCGCGATGAAACCAAAATGTGTGGAGTGGGTAAAAAGTAATAGATAGAAAATAGGCAAGCACCATTGCAGGTTCAATCTTCAACCAGTGTCACACCTAATAGATGTTTTTTTCTTCAGCCAATTGCTGCGTAGAGATAGGGGATTATAAAACAACAAACGGGTGACAATGATTAACCATCACTCTCTAGCCATAGTGACTAATGGCATTAGCACTGTTTGCTAGTGACAAAATCCAAGGCAGCTCATGACATTAGCTGTGATTGCTAGTTTGCCATGGTAGTTAGTAGCATAGCTAGGAGAATTAGCAGTGATGGCTTATGACATTATCCATGAGAGCTAGTGGCATTAACCCTATTAGCCATGGTCATTTGTGACCTGATAGCTAGTGCCATTAGCTGTGGCAGCTAGTGACATCTAAACAGCTAGTAGCCATATCAGTAGTACTGGTCACATTAGCCTCAGCAAATGGGAAGGTTAGAATCTAACTTGCTCTAACACAACCTTTTGAGTCAAGAACCCTCTAGTTGTATCGTACAACCTCACACATATTTGACAGTTTGACTAAGAAAAACATTGGTCTAGACTTTTTTGTTTTGTTTTTTTGTTTAGAGGCCCAACCAATGGAAAGTCGACATGACTTTCTTCACCTAATAAAATGTTAAAATATATAAATGACTTTGGCTTGACAGTTAATTAGTCAGCATGGAAGGGCGTGAAAGTGAGAAAGTGGGATGGTTAAAGGTTTGAGCGAAAGAGTGAGACGGAGCGAGAGAGAGAGAGCACTTTTTGTGAAGTGTCTGGGATGAAAAGAAGAGCGCAGAAACCTAAATGGAGGCCTAATTAATCTTAAAAACATTCGTTTTTTTTCACTGCTATTTTAACCACGCATAGCTGGTCCCCCCTAATGAATTCCCTGTGAGTTGCTGGGTGTAAATAACGCCTGTTTGTTGACCTGGTTTGGCCCCTACACCCCATGGGTGGCAACCCGCCATTTTGTGTGTGTACGTGTGTCTCATGTGTGTGTGTGTGTGTGTGTGTGTGTGTGTGTGTGCGCATGCGCCACCCAAACCACACCCCGCGGTATAATGTGGCTGTTTGTTGCTGTGTTTGGCAGTCGGCTGCACCTGGCTGCGCCGTTGCAGAACACTCCTAATTGACTTTCATTGTAACCGAGCGCCGCCGTTCTCAATGACACTGTGTCATTTTCAAAGTGCTTACCGCTAATGGTTAGCCGCCGCCGCTATGCTAATGCCACACCATGATGAGGCCCCGCGCCGCCAATGGATTTTCTTTTTTCTGTTGGAGAGCATTAGGGAGAACAGAGACGGTGAGGCGGACATGTTGTACAAAGCGCCGTGATTATCAACGCAGAGGGGTGGTGGTGGCGGTGCCGGTGGTCGCGGTGGTGGCGGCGGCAGTGGTGGCGGTGGTGGGCGGGTATTGTAGTGGCAAGGGTGTTTGACTCGATAACCACTCGGCCGAACCACTTCTGTTTGTTTTAACTGCGCTGGCCAACGCCTGGAGCCCCAAATCGTTCCCCTGAAACACCAGCCGGGAAAGAGGTGCCATGCTCGATTCAGTACCGTGTGTGATTCCCCCACGTCCCCATGTACGTTAAGAGAGGTGATCTGACTCCATATATAATGACATGAATCTGAATTCACTTCATGCAATTGGCTTTGGATTTACTCTAAGCAACTTTTCAGCACTGTGCCTTTTCTGATGAACTACAGCAGCAGCAAATACAAAATGGGGTCTATTTTGTTTTAGTGTTTTTCCAAGTGAACTGCCTTGAGTGTCCTTGAGTGTCAACTTTTTTGTCACTCAAGGAGTGTCAAAAAGGAGCATCATGCATCCGCGCGGATGCCTGATGTATTGATTTACGCTTCGTGGCAGTTTGTTTGATGAGAGCTTATGATTCAGAGCCATGTGCTGTCACATTTGAGCCTCCTCTAGACTGAAACGGCCGGCTTTCTAATTAGGGGTAAGTGCTTAAAAGCTCTTTTGTTTCTGACCGTTGCTCGACACGGCAAAACAAAAAAAAAGAAAACAGCTTTGAGCTTCTTTTTGTTTGTTGCCGTAAATTGTTAAGGGTGTGTCGTCTATTCTCCGTGGCGGTGGAAACACAGCGTTTCTTTGGAAAGCATGTCGGTTTTCAGTGCCAGCAACGCTCACGTATACACACATACACGCGTCACACGCACGCGGATTGTTTTGATGGCGGAGGTACCCTGTTGCGTTGTCAATCTCATCAATATAGAAATTGATTTTTTTTTTCTCCCCCTCTCACCGGCGTGAATCATTCTCCAACACCCATAAGTATGGATTTCCCCGGACGGGGAAAGTGGGGAGACGTGGGCGTTATTGGATGTATTTTTTTTTACATTAATCCTCACCGTGGCTGCTCGCAGTATTTAATAACAAGCACTATTGATCCTGCGGCCAGCTCGCAGAGCGCCGACATTGTGGCTGAAGAGGGTTCATAATAAGGATCGCGCCGAAGCTACAAGCCAGGGGGCCCGGTGAGGCAGCTCTGTGCGTATGATGGCCACAGCGGCGTTGTGTGTGTGTGTGTGTGTGTGTTATCGCGTGTGCACACCTTGAGACTATGGCGACTGAGCGGTGTGCGTTAGGTTGTCGCTTTGGAGGTTGTGTCACCGCGTCGTCAGGATCGGAATCGGAAATCGGAATTGGAAAAAAAAAAAAAAATTGCCAAGTAGGTTTGCACGTACGAGGAATTTGACTTAGTGTTAGTTGGCGTGTGACAATAAACAGTAACAACAAACACAGTGCAAGAGTTGTTTTTTTTTAATCAAGACCTAATATAATATGAAAAAGTATACATGAAATGGTGGGGTGGCAGTAGCTCAGTGGGTAGAGCGGGTGGACAGAGCGGGTCATCCACTCACAGTAGGGTCGGCGTTTCGATCCCCTTGATCCCCCTCCTCCTCCAACTGTCCACATGTCGAACGCCACACATGTACTGATTGTAAGTCACTTTGGACAAAAGCGTCCAAAGTGACTTACTAAATGCCCCTTTATCCTTAAATAAAATAAAAATAAATCGCTCATGTCCGCCTCTTCATTTGTAACCGCCATCGACGTGCCATTATAGGGGCAGGGTGATTGATGGGTTGGGTGTTCCACTCCCTCGTCGGGAGGCACTGGGCTCAATCCCCGATGCCTGCAGCCCACCTTCTAGCCACCGTTGACCTGCACCCCGGATCTAATTTCACTGGATTATAGCCGCAGCAAACACAGCGAAGTGGTAAATCCCTTTGAAATAAAAAACAAACAAAAAATCTGACATTGGCATTTCCTCTGCCGGGTTGTCAATCTCCATCACCCATCCTTCATTTGCAGACACGTGCGCACACACACACACACAGACACACACACACACACACACACACACACACACACACACACACACACAGACACACACACAGTCCCCATCAGCCATCAGCCTAAATGTCAGCATCTCGGGAAAGCACCGCATTGATGCCAAAGGTTCAGAGGCTGTGATCAATCTCGCATCATTCTCTAAATGAGGGTATATTTACCCCCAACACACACACACAGAACACACACACACACACACACACACACCCTCTCCCGCACATACCCCTCCCCCCAATCAACACACACACACACACACACACACAAACACACACACACACACACGCTTTTAGTGTACTTCTGCTGTTGAGCCTGTATTATGCATTCCTGGCAAACCTCCCTATAAGTCAGGGCCTGAAGGGTGAGTAAGGCATGGGGATGGTGGGAGAGAGATAGAGACTGAGATTGAGTTAGAGTTGGAGAGAGAGAGAGAGAGAGAGAGAGACAGGAATGAGTGAGAGTGAGGGAGAGCGAGAGAAGCATTTGAACTAGTACTGGAACTAAGCAGATTAGGGAGAGAAAGGATGATGAAGAGGGAGTGCATATGAGAGAGAGAGGGAGAGAGGTTGTGTTATATTTACAGTGTGGGTGATGTATGACGCTCCCTCACTGTGGATTATTACAGCAGAGGGGTGATGGGAGGGGCAACGTGGTCCCAAGCGGTTAATATGGCCGCCAGCACAGAGACATTAATCACGACATATTAGCTGTTTGGTGGCGGCGGTGGGGAGGCTAATCCTGTCGACAGAACTCTCTCATCAGTGGTTTGCGCGAGGGCGGTAATTAGATCAGATTTGTTTATTTATTTATTCGCTGATTCATTTCTTTTTTTTTCTGAGTCCGGTGTGCGTTCCGCAGGCCTGGTATGGCTGCATCGGCCCATGGCATGTCAGGTGGCGCCCTGCGATGTCTTGTGGTGACATGATAGGTCAAGTGATGTCGCGATACACATAGTTATGTCCCGACATGTTGAGTGATGTCCCGACATGTCAGGTGATATGCTACCATGTCAAGTGAGGTCCCGCCATGTCAAGTGATGTCCTGTCATGTCAAGTGATGTCCTGCCATGTCAAGTGATGTCCCATCGTGTCAAGTGATGTCCTGTCATGTCAAGTGATGTCCTGCCATGTCAAGTGATGTCCCATCGTGTCAAGTGATGTCCTGACATGTCAAGTGATGTCCTGTCATGTCAAGTGATGTCCCATCGTGTCAAGTGATGTCCTGACATGTCAAGTGATGTCCTGTCATGTCAAGTGATGTCCCATCGTGTCAAGTGATGTCCTGACATGTCAAGTGATGTCCTGACATGTCAAGTGATGTCCCATCGTGTCAAGAGATGTCCTGCCATGTCAAGTGATGTCCTGACATGTCAAGTGATGTCCTGACATGTCAAGTGATGTCCCATCGTGTCAAGTGAGGTCCCGCCATGTCAAGTGATGTCCTGACATGTCAAGTGATGTCCTGCCATGTCAAGTGATGTCCCATCGTGTCAAGTGATGTCCTGTCATGTCAAGTGATGTCCTGCCATGTCAAGTGATGTCCCATCGTGTCAAGTGATGTCCTGACATGTCAAGTGATGTCCTGTCATGTCAAGTGATGTCCCATCGTGTCAAGTGATGTCCTGACATGTCAAGTGATGTCCTGACATGTCAAGTGATGTCCCATCGTGTCAAGAGATGTCCTGCCATGTCAAGTGATGTCCTGACATGTCAAGTGATGTCCCATCGTGTCAAGTGATGTCCTGACATGTCAAGTGATGTCCTGACATGTCAAGTGATGTCCCATCGTGTCAAGTGATGTCCTGACATGTCAAGTGATGTCCCATCGTGTCAAGTGATGTCCTGACATGTCAAGTGATGTCCCATCGTGTCAAGTGATGTCCTGACATGTCAAGTGATGTCCCATCGTGTCAAGAGATGTCCTGCCATGTCAAGTGATGTCCTGACATGTCAAGTGATGTCCCATCGGGTCAAGTGATGTCCTGCCATGTCAAGTGATGTCCTGACATGTCAAGTGATGTCCCATCGTGTCAAGAGATGTCCTGCCATGTCAAGTGATGTCCTGACATGTCAAGTGATGTCCCATCGGGTCAAGTGATGTCCTGCCATGTCAAGTGATGTCCTGACATGTCAA
>JAXIVH010000035.1:170890-188390 GCA_036785325.1 Urophycis tenuis | reverse complement strand
CAAAACCACATTGTGTATATAAAAAAAAAAACTGTTACGGTGTGGTAACAGGTGATGTGCATGTTATTGTGTATTACTATTAATCTGTTCATTCATTTTCTTACTCTTTTTTTAAGCTGCAGGTGAGGGATTTAATTTGCCCCTCAAAGTAATTACGTCACTCAAATATATTATTCATATGGCTGATTGAGCAAGTCCCAAATCAATGTATTTGTTAATGAAAGAATGAAATGGACTCATTGTCCTTTTTCATGAGCACAAGGTGATTTATTGGCATTCCCCCATGACGTCTGTAATGTATTGTGCAAATAGTTATTTCAGTCGTGCTCTTAAGAAATGCGTTGTTAAATAAATGGATGGCGCTCGTTGGACATTAATCTTCCAGCACAGAGAAGGACGCCTCTCTTGGGGTCAAGACTTAAGTGGCAGGAATCTCAGACTGGAGACGTCTTCAAGCTTTGCAGCTGAGCGGATGAATTTGTCTGAGTGAGAGTCGGGCCGCAAAGGTTTGACTTGACACCTTGTCGACTTGGCGGCTCCTCGAACAAACTACAAGGGTATAATCAGAAAATGTTTGTCTCTTGCGCTTCAAACAACTTCATCATCGTTCATCAACTTCAAGCTGCGTACGAGATGAATTCTGGAGGGTAATTTTCACCACCGTGAATCCCAATGGTTCTCCAAGAGAGCCTTTCCCAATTATATTGAATACAGCGCTTATTTTGGACCAAGCAAATGATTGGATGACAGCCGTTCCCCGAGTGCTGGTATGGCCCATAACAGCACTATGACTTTTAACTGCATGTCACGTCACTGCGTCAACGTTCGCAAACAGACTCTTATTTCACCGGTTCACGCTACGTGTAAACACGCAGATGAATGTGTGTCCGACACAAAGTAGCTGCCCGTGGTAACATGTCCTCCTGCACAAATTAGCGACATAGGAAAATGTTCGTTTGTTGCTTGGCAATAGTCCAGTCCTGTCCAGTAGCAGAAGCATTTGTGTGGCTGTGAGAGGGTCATGGGTAAAAGGCCACAGTAGAACTCCCCCTTGGGTATCTGGAAACGTGCCTGCCTTTCAATAGATCCAAATATAACACATTGTGGACTGCTCATTAGTCGAAATGGGAAAAATATGTATTATTATACCATTCCGAATACCATTCCGAATCTTACCACAAAAACATATTCCTTTGTCTTTCTCTTTACCCCATATGTTCCAACCCTATACGTTGTAATTCTACCTGTCATGTTGCAACTCTGCCCTTAATGATGTAATTCTACCCTTCATGTTGTAATTCTACCCTTTATGTTGTAATTCTACCTCTCTCGCTACCCCCACTGCCACCTCTGTGAAAAGATAGAAGCTTCTGACGGGTTCCTCTAGTCATCAGATGCCGTCAACCAACATCGCCGGTTGCTTCCAAGCAGTGGGTTGCCATGGAGATACAGAGGGGTTTTTTTTTTTTTTTTTCGTGCTCCTCTGCCTCCCCCCCCCAGGCAGAAAAGCGAGAATGTCAACCTACATCAACACAACCTCGCTACCGCAAAGTATGTGTGTGTGTGTGTGTGTGTGTGTGTGTGTGTGTGTGTGCGTGTGTGTGTGTGTGTGTGTGTGTGCGTGCGCGTATCTGTTCCACTAGCTGTCCCACAGGACTGTGGACACACATGTGTGTGTGTGTGTTTGTATACTCGGGGACCCCACTGTGGTGGTCACGCGACCACGACCAGAAAAAAAAAAGAAGGTAAAAACACGGACGACGGCGGCAGCATGGTCCGCGGCGCGCGTTTGACGAGCGTTCTCTTCAGCCTCGCAATCTGCTGCCTGGATACAGATACAATATATACATGTGCATAGATCCCAGGATAAATGTGTAGTGCTCGCCTGCCAAAGCCCCTCTGGTATTCATCCTAAGGTCTATATGCAACTTGGCACCGCGCGCCTTGGCACAGCGTCAGAGGCCGTGAAATCAGCAGTCGGCCGCATGTATTCATGTCGGGAAGGATTAGCCAGCTAGCGCTGAGCGTTGCAGAGCTTTTCAGAGAGGTGTGTGTGTGTGCGCTTGTGCGGTTGTATGCACGCATGGCTGTATGGCTGTCTTTGGATGTTTGTGTGTCACTATATTCAGTTGCGTTTTAAATCCGACGTGCGCTTTGGTTTGTGTGTGTGCGTGTGCCTGCGTGTGAGCGCGTGTGTGCGTGTGTGTGCATGTGTGTGGGTGCGTGTGTGTGTGCGTGTGTGTGTGTGTGTGTGTGTGCAAGAGTGTGTGCGTTTGGTTGTTTACAGCCGTGCCCGCACAGATCTTGTCTGCACGTTTATGTTTCCAGCTTCTCACTCTCTTGGTGTCTACATGTACGTAGTATGTATGTCTACATGTATGCAATATGTACAGTATGTGTATTAAATACATAGTCTGTGTATGTACAGTACATATACTTTAGGCTGACCAGACATTTCCCCAGCTGGAGCGCCCCCCCCCCCCCCCCCACTCCCCTCCCCACCAAAATGTCACTGTTTAATTTATTTTAAATACATGAATAGATTTGGAAATGGCAAATGTTCTAGCTTGCTCATGCATATTCATTCTGAAAGGGTTGGTAATTAGTCTCGTCTCTGTCTGATAGACTGGGACGCGGACCAGCCAGGCAGCAGTCTATCAATCGATGTTATACCAATAAGCAGGCGGGGCCGATCATAAACAACAACAAGCTATCGACACCACACAGAACAGTGCCTTGTTTGAGTAGGTACCTTGGGGTGAGTTTGGCCGGTTTGCCAGATCTTAAAACACATCATGGGTAAACCATTGGGTTTGTACTGCCCAGTATGTTACTAAAGTGCTACAATTGCAATGAATAATGCAAATGCAATGATTTTTTTTTTTTTTTTTTTTACCTCAGACGTGATGACATCAGCTCTTATGTGGGCCACTAAACTCAAAATGTCCCCGTTGGTCACTTTATTATACTTCATACACCTGACGATACAACCATGTGTATGTAGTATATTAATCAAGGACACCTTGGAATACTCTGTAGACATGGTTGTGTCTTCATGCAGTGTAGCTCTCCTGTCCTTCACACCTGGAGGACAAGGGAAGCTGGCATTCAAATGCAACACACACACACACACACACACACACAGGTCACCATTGTTATTTACTTGACCCGGAGAGTGGGCGGTAATAGAGTGTGTGTGTGCTTTTCTGCTTGCCTCTCTCGTTTTCTATTACATCTTTTGTCCCTCGCTCTCTCTCTCTCTCTCTCTGTCTCTCTCTCTGTCTCTCTATCTCTCTCTGTCTCTGTCTCTCTATCCCTTTCTCTCTTCATCTCTCTCTCTTCCTCGCTCTCTCTCTGTCTCTCTCTGTTTCTCTGTGTCTCTCTCTGTCTCTGTCTCTCTATTCCTCTCTCTCTTCATCTCTCTCTCTCTGCCTCTGTCTCTCTCTGTCTCTCTGTTTCTCTGTGTCTCTCTGTCTCTGTCTCTCTATCCCTCTCTCTCCTCATCTCTCTCTCTCTCTCTCTCTCTCTCTCTTTCTTCCTTTCTCCCCCTCTATCTCTTTTTCTTTCTCTCTCTGTCTGTCTGTCTCTCTTTCTCTTCATCTCTCTCTCTCTCTTCCTCTATCCCTCCTCTATCCCCCTCTATCTCTTTTTCTCTCTCTCTCGCTCTGTGTCTGTCTGTCTGTCTGTCTCTCTCTCTCTCTCTCTCTCTCTCTCTCTCTCTCTCTCTCTCTCCATCTCTCCATCTCCCCCTCTCTCTCTTGCACATCTCTCGACTCCTCCCTCATTATTGCTGTCTGCAGTACACACCAAGTCGCGGTTTCAGCAACAAAGGGCAATCATGACTTACCAAACACTGGCCCAAATGTGCTAACAACTTAATGCACTGCACTTCTACTGTATTTGGACATTTTGTTTTCACAAAACGCTTGGCTGTAATTACGGTGGCCATTTCCTTTTTTGCCTGTGAATGTGGGAGATAATAACCCCCTTCCCCTTTTTTATTTGCCGGGGAATCTCTGAGGCATTTATACCTCCAATATTAATCAATTTCTCCACAGAGAGAGGGTTAGGGTTAGTGAGAGAGCAAGGGAGAGAGAGGGGGGAGAGCGAGAGATAGAGAGAGAGAGAGAGTCTCGCAAAACGATGTGGGTCAGAGTGATTGTGCTTTGCAGGGAAGTTGTTGAAGTGTTTTTGGTTAGTAGGAGAATTCAATGTCAGAATAAAGTGTTGAAATTGTCCGGAAAATTATTTTCCGTTCACAATGACTTTCGGAAATTCAGCTACAGAGAATGTGATGTTATTCTTGCGGGGATTGGTGTGAGATAACATGACATATGAAAGCAGCAGTGACACGTTCCTGCTTTTCCATGATTGCAGAAAGGGCTGTTGACCGATTCAGTGAGTGCTTGACACATTACTCCTTATGTAAACATGCACCAGACTGCATCAGATTTAATCTAATAAGCACATAACATCCTCCTTTTACACTCACAATCCTAAGAATTAAGAATTTTGCTCCCACATTAAGTTTGGGACAACCGCTGCATTAATCAACACGAATCCACTTCAACAAGATGTAATACAAACACACATATGTTTCCAAAGTGTGTCTCTGCAAATAGGCCATCATTTCTGATGACGGGTTTTTCTGAATGAGGTGATGACAACAGCACCCTTCATAAAGGATAAAGGAGCATTTAGCAGACGCTTTTGTATCAATTAAAATGAATGACAATAACGTTACATTAGTAGGGCACACAGATGCACGGCGCGCAAAGATAAACTAGTTTAGTAAACTAAACTATTTGAGGGGTTCGACATGTGGACAGTTGGAGGAGGGGAATCAAGAGGATCAAACTGCTGACCCTATGGTTAGTGGACGACCCGCTCTGTGCACCCACTCTACCCACTGAGCTGCTGCCACCCCATCTCGCCTTCATCGCACAGAACAGGGACTGGCCAGTCCTGACCCCACAACGTAAACTCCTTTCAGGACGTTTGGAAAAAGACAGTTGGATAGGAACTAGCAGGGAACATTAAGTTAAGCAAGGAGAAGATTATTGACAAATGTAAAAAAGACATTGGCTCCTTAAGGGGCTCATTGTGACTGTCGATACAGATTGATCGGTTCGGCCCTCTTGTTGCCAGAGGGTTGTGCAACGTCATAGTTCACCTTGTAGGGGTGTGCTTGACTTTCACCTGTCAATCGCCCCACGCATGTTGCGGTTGTGGCGTTGACGTCCGGCAGGACATCGTAAACCTTAAATAACTGTCTCTCCCTCTCCCTCTCTCTCTCTCTCTCCTTTTCTCTCTCTCTCTCTCTCTCTCTCTCTCTCTCTCTCTCTCTCTCTCTCCCTCTCTCTCTCTCTCTCTCTCTCTCTCTCTCTCTCACTATGTCACTATCTCACTCCCTCTCTCTCATTAAGTGGACTGCATTTATGTTGCTCCCGTATCCTCAGTCTACCTGTGGGTTTTAAACAAGATGTCTGACCCCCTTAATCCTTAATGACATGCTCCTACAAACTAAATATGCAGTGCAGTGTGCAGTTGTTTAGTGTGTCACTCTTTTAACATCTTCCAGTGAATATTATATGTATTTTTGTCGGCATTGGGATACCAGGAGATCAGTCAAGCGTCTTGCTCTGTCATGCTAGAGCAGTTATTGTAGACTTATATACTCGCTTTCAGAATTGTTCAAAGCAAAAGAGCTTCCAGGCTTTGCATGTCCTAGTAGGGACTGGGAAAGATTCAAGGTTAATATTTGCGGAAATTATTTTCGTAATGGAATCAAGTGTGGCCCCTTTGGACCCAAAGAAACAACTCTACTGTTTTAAATAATATATGCAAAAGTCTGATCCACATAGTGTGGTGTTTTGATATTGGCCAGATGGTATCATAACAATTCTTCTCCCATAACTATCTTCCAGAAATGTCCTCTTGTTCTCTCAAAAGTCTCGCCGCAAACAGAGATACGATAAATTAAAGTGCGACAAAAAAAGCTGGGCTTGAGGGATAACCAAAGAATATGTTTGCGTCTTGACGTACAGCCTCCCCCTCGCCGCCAGTTCAAGGCCATTTCCCGCCGCAGTAAATCCACCCGCTCCACAGGTGGTAACTCACCTGCGGGAAGGACGCCTGCCTCACAGCCAAGGATGCGCATAAAAAGGGTGACATTCAGGGAACTTTACTCGCTCGCACCGCCACCACCACCGCCGCCGGCATGATCGAGGCAAGCCGTGTTACAGTTACATCTACAGCGAGAGGTGGAGGCGCTTGCCTTCGACGGAGGTCAGAACCCGCTGGTCTTCCCGCGAGGGGAACGAGTTCGAGTTCCCTGGGAAAAAACCACCCCGAGACGTCGGTTGGTGACCCCCCGTGACTCCCCCCCCCCACCCCCCCTCGTCTTATTTGGCACCACACCGTGCATCGCTGTCTCCGCGAGCAAGCCGTGTGGCGCCCTTGGCGAAGTCTTTGAGGTTGATCAAAGACTGTAGCTGCACTGGCGCGCAGAGCTCGCAGGACCAGGTGAGTTCATTTCATTACACACCGACGGGCGGCAGATTTGTGAGCTGACGGAGGTGTTTCTGATTCATACCCTCTCTGACTGCTAATGGCGTATCTCCAGCCTGCGTTAGTGTTTGTTTGTGTCGTTCATTAAATTCATTTTCCAAACCAATTACACGTGACAAATGCACGTTTGCTAGGGTTATTAGGCATGGTGAGGCAAAATGTAAATGTCCGTTCACTCTATGTACCTCTCCCACTTTCCCATACAAGTACTTTCTCTTTGAGATGTAAGGGTCAGGTTATCTAGGGTACAGCAATGGGAGCATCTAGAATATTAGAAGATGCATGAGGAAAACTTGACATTTTCTGCAAGTTTAATTGCGGGTAGCCTCAAACGCGCTTGTAACCTCATCTGAACTGGTTAAACAGCTGTTTCTAGCCAAATGGTAGTAGGATATAAAATATGGACTATAAATATATTAAGTCTATAAGTCTATAAATATAGACTTCATCCATCCATCCAAACAATCCTGACACTGGCTTGGCACTGGGACAAATGTTTTGTTTGTTGCACATACTTTTAAAACACTGACTGTGCTTGTTTTTAAGTGTTATTCGTGATTCAACTGAAAATAGTCTAGCTGTGCCTAAGAAATTATGACGATGATCAGTTGTGGCCATCGGCGCCAAGACGGGCCGACGCGGTTCTGAGCAGTGTTGAAAACAAAATCTAGATGTAGTGGAGTGAGGTGTGCAAACACCAAGGATTTCTGTACCCCCCCCCCGCCCCCCAAAAAAAAAAAAAAACAACCAGCGCAGTGCAAACACAAGCATGAATCATTTTCCCTGTCACGGCCGTGGTTAAGATATGCGTCCCCGTCGGAGGAAACAGACCGGCGGCAGCCTCTGGAGTGACAAATGCAGTCAGACGAGTAGCTATTTGAAGATGTTTAAAAGAAGAAGTTCAGATCCGTTTCCACCCAGGCCGGGAGCAGTCTTGAGTCTTAACATCCACATTCGACGACCCAATTGCGTCCATCCAGTCGGAACTGGCAGAAAGGCTAAGTGAGAAAAAAGGGACACTGATTCGAGATGGGAGACAAACATTTGCACTGTTCCCGGTGACCTTTGTACTGCAAAAGTCGTGTGGAAACTGCGATAAAAGGAGACACATTAGCATATGGCTATGCCCTCACCCCCGAAGAAAGGTAATTGTGGTTCCTTTCTTGTCTGTCGCCAGACTAAAATTAAAGGAGGAAGCGGGCTATGCCTGTTTGACGCCCAGCCAAAAGCTATTGGGTTTGATCTTCAATGTCCAGAAGCGTCCGTGAGCAGGAGGCCCCGTTCAAAGCATCTTGAGAAACGGCTCGTTAATAATGTGGGCTCACTGGGAGTCGCCGCGGATAAACGTGGCGGATAAATGCCTTCCTATGAGTTCCTCCTAGTCAAAGCCTCGGAGTCGAGTTGTCTCAGTAAGATAAGTCTTCTCGAGGCCATTGCCGTTCAGTCGGAAAATCCACACGCCGCATGCTGGATCATTCTAGAAATCACCTGTGTGTGCTGTATGACAATTAGCCAGCGAGACTTTGGTAATGCGGCCATTAACGTGGCTGTCGACGTTCACATTTATCGATCAATGATAGCGTTTATATCAGCAATCAATTACCCTATCCTCTCACTGGCTCAGGTTAGTAAATGACTACATAGTAGTCGTTTCATTTTACCTGTACACCCCGCAGTCATTTTCGGATTGTTTAATGGTGTCATTGAGTGTCACAGGATATTAAACCGTGTCTAAATACGATTAACAGCTCATAGTGTCACCATGCAGTACACAAAAACAGACATACACAGACATACACAAAACACGTACATACATGCACTCTCTCTCGGGCACTACACGCACCCACACACACAAACACACACACACAGACACACACACACACGCTGCGCGCGCACACACACACACACACACACACACACACACACACACACACACACACACTCCAAACTGCTAACAAGACTGTGCTGTAGTTTCTCTTCATGTTTAATTGCCAAAAAAATAAAATGCTGTCTGTGTGTCCGTGACCAGGCACCGTGAGAGGGAATCAAATGGCCAGACGTCATTAAAGCTCCTTAAAACCGTTTGCGTTGGACCAGAACCCACCGGGCCACCTGTCTGGCAGTCTAACGCCTCTTTTTACGAGGGCAATACTTCATGTTTTATCAGGACACCGTCGGGTGTCCACAGCAATGCTCCGGCGAGCGGGGGAAGGGGCGTCTGGCCCGGCCAGATTAGCGTAGCACCCGCTAACACGCGAGGCTAAGGCGATCATACGCGATAGCGCAGATAAACCGCGATGCAAGCGAAGGGTTTCGTTTGAACGCAGATGGATGGTTTCGCAGAACGTGCCGGGCAAGATTAGCGCCCCCCCCCCCCCCCCCCCCCCTTCCCTCCCCTGTTCGCTAACGTACAAGTGAGGTCGATTGCGTGTGATATCTGTGATACCGTGAACTCAGCAATGTAGCGGTGCAGCTAGTTTGCTGGGTTCTGTGTAAATGCAGATGGATGGTCGTTGCTCTGGCTGAGATTAGCACCTGTTTGCTAACGTACGAGGTGAGGTCGATTTGGTTTTATGTTTTAAGATTTATTTCTGGGTCATGTTTCGACACAGACACAGTAGAGGTTAGATAGGGAAGTATGGTGGGGAGAGGGGAAGACATGCAGCAAATGACCGCGGACTGTAATCAACCCCCGCGTCACTGTCAAGGACTAACTCACTCACGCACTCTACCCGGTGAGCTACCAGCGCGCCACCGTGAAGTCGATTCTTTACCGATAATGTTCACCGCAAGCTTCACGTCCTGTCAGCACGGGGAGACAGTTAAAAGCAGTGGTTGTGAATGTAGCCCCTCGATCATAGCTGTTTGTTAGCATCTCTCCCTGTGTTCACCTTGTCTTGCATGCCAGCTTGTTGTGTTGAGTCGATCGGATGCGTGTTCGGTTTGGCAGTGGGAGCTCTGCTGATCGGCTTGCCAGGTGGCAGCCGGGGTTTGAAAATCAGCAGTGGGCCGCACCTCACTGCACCTTCCTGCACCTTCCTGCACCTTCCTGCACCTTCCTGCACCTTCCTGCACCTTCCTGCACCGCCTCAGGTGCTGTGTGTGTTCATGTGAGTTTGGTTCAGTTAAATGTAAAATGAATGGTCCGTTGCCCACCGGCCCTGTTTGGACAGCTCTGTTTTTGGGAGGCGGAGCAGGGAAAGGACAGCTTTCGTGCTGGCCAAGGCCAGCCGTGACGCTGCCTATCTGCCACGTGTCCGTCATGAACGCTGCCCGCGTCTATTAAGGGTTTCATGCGTGCTTTGCACCTCCGCACACATTGATTTATACAGTGAAACACCTACACCGCATCGTGTTTTTCCATCTCCCGCTTCCCTTCCGAGTGTGTGAGTATCTATCATGCACCAAGTACTTTAGCATTAGACAGAGAAAGAGAGCGAGAAAGAGATTGCCCCTTATGATGCCCTTGGTAGGAGACTTCAAATCCGAGAATGCTTTGTGCCCAAGCGACGGATGAGGGGGTTGTGGCTAGGCCAGGGACATCGGTAGTGGACTTCTGATCGCATCATTGGAACAAATTGAAAATACTTGAAAGTTAAATTGTGAACTATGCCAACAACCTTGTTCATTTTTTTTTGCACTTCACTAGACAAACACCATCCAACTGTATCATTAGGGAGTCAATTGAAAAAGCATCAATATTTCTCGCGGTACTTATTGTCTATTACTACCCCGGCTTCATTATTCTCTAGTTTACCAAGAAACAAAACAAGGATACGGTTTCAGGAGGTGTGTAAAGAAAACTTTATTTATATATTGTGTTGTTCAAACACATTATCCTGTGGGGTTGTTTTTTTCTCCATCAATCCTCTGTCTCCCTCATTAATTTGGGACTCACTGGAGCACCCAGGAATAATTGCTTTTTAACCGAGTCTCTCTCTCTCTCTCTCTCTCTCTCTCTCTCTCTCTCTCTCTCTCTCTCTCTCTCTCTCTCTCTCTCTCTCTCTCTCTCGCTCGCTCTCGCTCTATGAGTAGATGAGGCTAAGGACGGTAATCACATCTGCATTAGAAGTGAGGGTTCAGCTAATCTTGCGTGTGAGTGTGACTCTTTCCTGCTTAAATATAGGAGCCTCCCACACGTATTTAGGTATTATCTGGTGTGTCAAAAGGGACCGAGTGAAACAAGAACTTCTACCGTCACATGCACACGTGTGCAAGTGTGTTTCTTACGAGGGTGGAAATCAAGAGAGTAGATTCTAAGATTCTACCATCATGCTCATCTGTGTGTGTGTGTGTGTGTGTGTGTGTGTTAGTGTGTGTGTGTGTGTGTGTGCATGTGTGTGTGTGTGTGTGGGCGCGTGTGTGCACGCATGTGCACGCATGTATGCACGTGTGTTTCCCCTGAGGGCTCTCTTGTCTTTGCATTACGACACGTAAACCCCACGCAGAACCATCACAGGCTCGTGACTGCGTCCGAGCAACTGCGTGGCCATTGTGTGATCACTACGTAATCACTACGTGGAAGCATAACTCAGGCTTAAAGGCTGAGCAGCACGGCGTCATAACTGTATCACCATAAGACACGCATGCAACTGAATCGACTAAATACTTTTATATCGGTGCAGAGAGAGGTGGATGAATGAAGAGAGTGTACTATGCATCAACATAGTACATCAGCCTATAAGATCTTCACACACCAGATACTAAACGGCCATTGTAGGTCAATGCATTGTCCCGATACAGAGACGGTGCCTCGTGCTCTCTCACCTCACTGCACCGCCAGCCCCCCCCCCACCCCCTGTCCTTATTACACCAATGAAAAGTGACAGCGGAGAGAGTTTCCACTCTGGGCTGCAGGTTAGGCTTGGTTAGCTGCATGAGGGCCCAGCTACTTTGTGTAGTGACAGTCCAACTGCCACCACCTCCACCACCTCCATCACCACTACAGCCCCGCCACTACACCCCCACCACCACACCCGCACCACCACCACTATACCACCACCACCACCACACCACCACCTCCACCGCCACTACCACTACACCACTACACCATCACCTCCACCACCACCACCACACCATTACACCACCATCACCACCACCACCCCATACATCACCACCACCTCTACATCACCACCACCATCACCACCACCTCCACCACCTCTACATCACCACCACCACCACCACTACACCACCACCACCACCACTACATCACCACCACCACCACCACTACATCACTACCACCTCTACATCACCACCAATACCTCTACATCACCACTACATCACCACCACTACACCACCACCACCATCACTACATCACCAGCACCTCTGCATCACCACCACCACCACCTCTATATCACCACCACCACTAGATCGTCACCACCAACACCATCACTACATCACCACCTCTACATCACCACCACCATCTCTACATCACCAACACCACCACCACTACATCACCACCACCTCTACATCACCACTACATCACCACCACCACCACTACATCACCACCACCTCTACATCACCACCACTACCCTCTACATCACCACTACATCACCACCACTACACCACCATCTCCACCACCACTACATTACCACCACCATCACCACCTCTATATCACCACCACCACTACATCACCATCATCACTACATCACCACCACCACCTCTTCATCACCACCACCACTACATCGTCACCACCTCCACCATCACTACATCACCACCACCTCTACATCACCACCACCACCGCTACATTACCACCACCTCTACATCACCACCACCACCATCACTACATCACCACCACCTCTACATCACCACCACCACCTCTACATCACCACCACCACTACATCACCCACCACCTCTACATCACCACCGCCATCACTACACCACCACCACCACCACTACATCACCACCACCTCTGCATCACCACCACTACCTCTACATCACCAACACCACCACCACTACATCACCACCACCTCTACATCACCACCACCACCTCTACATCACCACCACCACCACTACATCACCACCACTACACCACCACCACCACCACCACTACATCACCAACACATCTGCATCACCACCACTACCTCTACATCACTACTACATCATCACCACCACCTCTACATCACCACCACTACCTCTACATCACCACTACATCACCACCACTACACCACTACCTCTACCACCACTACATCACTACCACTGCATCACCACCACGCCTACACCACCACCACCACCATCACTACATCATCACCACCACTACATCACCACCACCACCACTACATCACCACCACCTCTACATCACCATCACCACATCACCACCACCTCTACATCACCACCACCATCGCTACATCACCACCACCTCTACATCACCACCACCACCATCACTACATCACCACCACCTCTACATCACCACCACCACCACCTCTACATCACCACCACCCCTACAACACCACCACCACCACCACCATCACTACATCACCACCACCACCATCACTACATCACCACCACCACCTCTACATCACCACCACCTCTGTATCACCACCACCACTACATCACCACCACCTCCACATCACCACCGCCATCAGTACATCACCACCACCATCACTACATCACCACCACCTCTACATCACCTCCACCTCTACATCACCACCACCAACAGTTGTGAGGTTTTCCTGTATGACAGTGCGATTTGTGTGGTAATGGTCACCGTATGGCAGACGAACACGTCACAAACTGATACTTTGTCATTGGATTGGTGTTTGCATAGCCGTTGGATCGGTGGGTAACCACAATGCAGATAATAAAGACAGCGTTATTCTTATTCACAATCCTAAAGAGTTTTATTGCCAGGAAAGCTGTCGCAGACAATGAATTTGTTAGTGTACTGGTGATGTAAAGAAACACTGCACAATACTGCATTATACAATATAATAAAATAAGATTATTGTATTATTTATTGATTATCTATTTGGTATTAAAATTATGAAAAGCACTGAATAAAAGAAAAAAAATGAATATAAATGTCAATTTAAAAATGTAAATAATGCAAATAATGCTGCGAAAAACAAATAGGAAGATCCACATAATGAATGCAAGAAAGTATTACACACACAGTGTTACACACACACACAACCCCACAGTGTTGCACACACGTGCACTCAACACACTTGCTCCTCAGCGATTCACACACATCTGCATTCACGTGATGAAGAGTAGGGTGATTGTGGTGAAGCCCAATCTTCAATCAACCCTCCGTCTGGGGAGAGAGGAGGGAAGAGGGAATAAAGAACATGTCACAAATGTAAATCAAACCCCCAAAACAACCAACTGAGGATCAATTATCTTCCCTGATTAGGCTAATTAGAGATGACGGTGTTAGCTCATTGGCCGATGAGAAACGAGCATCGACAAGCCGTTATTTGTGCATGCTAATTGCGGCGGTTCAGCCCTGTGTCTCGACGCGGCTCGAGTTCTTCTTGAGAAGAAATTACTTCCCTCTCTCTCTCTCTCTCTCTCTCTCTCTCTCTCTCTCTCTCTCTCTTTCTCTCTCTCTTTCTCTCTCTCTCTGTCTCACTCTGTCTCTCGCTCTGTCTCACTCTGTCTTTCTCTCTGTCTCTTGCTCTGTCTCCCTGTCTCTCCGGCTCTCGCTCTGATTCAGTCTCTATGAGGCTCTATCATGGCGTAATGCTCAGATCCCCACTAGTGACTTGGGGGCTCTGGAACACAGATCAGCCCACATCATCTCCTCCTGTTTCTTCATATACCGTTAATACATATTGTTTTTCAATGGCGGTGTTCGCCACGTGACACAAAGTGGAACAAATTTGTACAAATTGAAAATCTTTGTTTTGGGGGAAACCCATGGCTGCGGAAAAATAAAATAAAATCAATCAATAATTAGAGCCCAGGGTAGAAGACCCAGCAGGTGCCACGCTAACAATTACTGTTGTGAATCAAGTAATTACTTCCCAGGCGTCCACGTCCCCACGCTTTGTGGCGCCGTGTTCCTTGCCTGCCATGCCGCAGACCTGGCTATCGAGGCAATGGATGTTGTTACACACCATCTTACCTCCCAATCTCACCCACCTCAGAACGCCACTATTTTGGATTCCACCCCCCCATTCAAGCCAGCCTGTGATTTGTTTTCTCCGTCGCCTGATTATGTTATAAATCGCTCACAGAGCTGGGAATCACCCCGGATGTCAAGTATCCACTGCGACCCGCGACACTGCGGCTCAAACAACTCGCCAGCGTGCCGCCTCTCCCGCTCCCTCGTAAAAAACATGAAAGCAATCCTGCTTTTTACGGTCACGTCGGTTTCTTCCTCCAGACCGCCCTCAGAAACGAGCACATCGGCTCTCACCAGAGCCTCACCCAGAGCCCGTTTTTGCCTGCATATGCAACTCAGACACGGGGCAGTGCTGCGTGAACGTATACCAAAACACACACACAAAACACAAACACAAAATACTAACACAAAATACTAACTCTTTTTGAACTGCGTGAACTCAGGCATGGGGCAGTGCTGTGTGAACGTATACCAAAGCACAAACACAAAATACTAACACAAAATACTAACTTTTTTGAACTGCATGAATAGGTCGCTTTAATCAGTGTGTTATTTTGTGATTATGGTTTTCTGTTCGTATGACGCGAGGAACGCGATGCCGGTGACGCTCCGTTTCATGTGTTCATTTGTGAAATGAATTAAATGCATACAAATTAATTGTCAATCATTCATACGCACATCAATAGTGTGCCCCTTAATGTCTTGGCGTGCCACCTTTTTATAGTTTTTCTACCCGGGAGCACTAAGAGTGTGAATGGGCGGCGGAGTCACCTCGGAGCGCAGTGCGTCACTCTGCTACACGGTTTGCATTGAGATTGTGACCCTCACCTTCCCCCCCGCGCCCCCATCCCCACCACACGCCTTGTTAGAGGTGGGCCAATGGAGGCCCCTGGTATCTACCGGTGATTTTGTCTCAGCTGTCACTCACCTCTGCAAGGCATCCCGGGACAGGCCTAAAGGTTGTGGCGTGACAATTGTTGCCTCAGGTTGCTGTTTTGATTCTATGCCGAGCGCTACCCACCATGCTGCGTTGCTGCGGTCAGAAACCCAACGAGTATTCATCTCATTAAGGCGAGGCAGGATGCTGCAGTGGTTGTGGGTTGCGGGTTTAAATCCAGTGTCCACAACCTGCCTGAAAGCATCCTTGGAGCAAGCTGCTTCTAATCCCTTCCCTCTCACGAATGGCTTCTCAAAATGGCGTCGTTGAACAAAAACTAAACACTGTGAGCACTGGATAAGATATGTCACCTGAATAGTAAAAGCAGGAGATAGATGGGCAGGGGCGATCAACCTCCGGAGGCGTGATTCACAGAGGGACTTGGGATGAATTGCGGGCGTTGTTGCCGCGTGTCAGTTGATGGAACATCCAACAGCCCACCCGCAAACACATAAATTGCGGAGGGGCTGCTTTTCCCCAGAGTGATGCTGCATTCCTTGATTATCCTCACAAGGCAAGTCCCCCCCCCTCCCCCCTTGGGCTCAGCCATTGTGAGACGTTACAGATTGTGCACCACTTGCCCCTCAATGTAAGGGGCCATTATTCAAATATTTGACAATGCAAAGTGCGCGACTGCTTAGTTGCCCTTTCAGGTTTACCTTTTAGGCTATTGGATTATTGTCATCGAACAGGCTGTTGAAATACCCTCCTTAGCTTTTTTCCGGCGATGACTGAGGCATCTTAGCGGCGTGCCAGCATTGCCCTTTGTAAGAGCAAAAGCTGCAATGGCATCAAGAAGCAGGATGGCGTTGGGGCAAGAGGTTGCTGTGCTCCCTGCCCACGGGGTCCATGTTTGATCCTCGGCGTAAGGTCTGCATCCTCGACCGCCTAACCCCTAAATGTCCCGAAACCATTGAAGCTTTTTTGTCCCAGGCTTCACAATAATAAGAATTCAATAGTGCACAATATTTCTCTCTGTATGTGGGGGTCATACCTCAGACTGCTCTCCTTGTTCAGTTCAAGCGTCCAATAAATACTCACTTTAAATACAATACCAGTCAGCACTTGGAGGCTAAACAAAACTAAATGGAGATGGAAAAACATCAAATTGAATTTGATTGCACCCTCATATTAACTTCCTTGTTGCTATGAAGTCCCCGCAAATCAACCCCCCTCCCCTCGAACCGGAGCTTGGCATGGTGGGTCCACCGAGAGAAGTGTCACTCACCATTATGGATGTCGGGCCCCAGACAGTCTACCCATGATATTCCCCCCGCACAGAATACAAAGCGCTGACTTCCACAAAATCTGTGTTTTGATTTGTCCGGGATACAATACCGAAAACTCTTAGTAATCACTTCAGCATTCTGGGGTCCGTGTGTGCACACTCTCAATATCATAATAATGCGCTTTTATAATCCCCACCTCTCGAAACTGCATATATAGGGAAATTTTACAGGATATTTCCAATGCTACCATATGGATTTAGAACGGTGATTTCAGACAGCCAGCAATTTTATTTAATTTTTTTCTGTGGCGTTTTGTCTTGCTCTCGCTATCTGATCTGAGCTGTGTGTGTGTGTGTGTGTGTGTGGGGGGGGGGGGGGGGGGGGGTAGGAAAAAGATTTCAGGATTCCAGTGGCACAGCTTTATTTTTAATGTCACAGGTATTAGATTAGGCGAAGAGCTGGTGTCGCAAATAGGCTGGAGCTCGCTGCCTCTTTTCCCTGACACATATGCTTGTGGATGCAGATCTGTGGAATGGCCGCCCTCTCTTCCCTCCCCCCGTCTCCACTCACCCCTCCCTCCCCCCCCCCCTGCCCGTTCTTCCTCCCCCGTCTCCACTCACCCCTCCCTCCCCCCCTGCCCGTTCTTTCCTCCCCGTCTCCACTCACCCCCTCCCCTCCCCCCCCCTGCCCGTTCTT
>JAXIVH010000035.1:160774-170690 GCA_036785325.1 Urophycis tenuis | reverse complement strand
AACCGGCAGTCGACGTTGAGCAAAACGACATATAAATAAATATAACAGATATAAACGGCCACATGTTGAAGTTCCCCTGTCAGATTTCCTCCCTGACCCAGTTCGATGTTTTGTCCAACACATGGGACCGGCAGCGTCGCCGAAGAGGACGACGATGAAGAGGGAGGAAAGACGGAGCATCCCCGCTAAGTGGTTATCCATCACACTTCACTTGGGGAAAACACACACGTTCACGCACACACATACACACAGGCGCTCACACACACACACACACACACACACACACACACACACACACACACACACACATACAGTACATTTAGCTGGTTGCTAGCCAGGAGGTATGTGTGTGTGTGTGTGTTGTGTGTGGGGCAACTAATGGTGAATGTAGGCAAGGGTTACAGGTTATTTATGAGTGTTGGCTTGATTTTGTTACACTGAGGGCATTGTAGTCTAACGAGGTGGTATGTGACTCACTGCCTAAAGGTTATGAGTTCAGACCCAGACGCTTTCAGTCTACCCAAAGACGTCCCCTGCGCAAGATTCCCACTCAATGCCAGCCACCTAAAAGATGGATCACCCTAAACTGTTTTGGATTTTAAAAAAGTCTCAGGCCCTGAGTGATAAAGTGGGATGTAGCCCAGATCCATAACCACCAGACTATCAAATATTTCAAAAATGCGTTTCCGTTACCATAGGTACAGGGGAAAGATGGAGGAGAACATGTGGGAGACTTGTGAGTGTTTACAGGTAGAACCTTTACGGGTGTGAGGTTCCACGCCCGTGTTCCCTCCCCACGTGCGTCCAGTGACTCCAATATCCCGTCTGTTTGTTTCTCTTCCCCGTGGGAAGTCGTTCTGGTTTTGCGATTCTATGCGTTTTTCGCACACAATAACCGACAGAGGGACACCGGCGAGGGAGACCGAGGGGGGAGACTGAGGGGGGAGGCTGAGGGGGGAGACTAAGGGGGAGACTGAGAGGGAGGCCGCAGGGGGAGGCAGAGGGGGGCTGAGGGGGAGGCCGAGGGGGGAGGCCGAGGGGGGGAGACTGAGGGGGGAGACTGAGGGGGAGACTGAGGGGGAGACTGAGGGGGAGACTGAGGGGGAGACTGAGGGGGGAGGCCGAGGGGGGAGGCCGAGGGGGGAGACTGAGGGGGGAGGCCGAGGGGGAAGACTGAGGGGGGAGACTGAGGGGGGAGGCCGAGGGGGGAGACCGAGGGGGGGGGGGGGGCGAGGGGGGAGACTGAGGGGGGGGCCGAGGGGGGAGACCGAGGGGGGAGACTGAGGGGGGAGACTGAGAGGGAGGACGAGGGGGGAGACTGAGGGGGGAGACTAAGGGGGAGACTGAGAGGGAGGCCGCAGGGGGGCTGAGGGGGAGGCCGAGGGGGGAGACTGAGGGGGGAGACTGAGGGGGAGACTGAGAGGGAGGCCGAGGGGGGAGACTGAGGGGGGAGACTAAGGGGGAGACTGAGAGGGAGGCCGATGGGGGAGACTGAGGGGGGCTGAGGGGGAGGCCGAGGGGGGAGACTGAGGGGGGAGACTGAGGGGGAGACTGAGAGGGAGGCCGAGGGGGGAGACTGAGAGGGAGGCCGCAGGGGGAGGCAGAGGGGGGCTGAGGGGGAGGCCGAGGGGGGAGGCCGAGGGGGGAGACTGAGGGGGAGACTGAGGGGGAGACTGAGGGGGAGACCGAGGGGGGAGACTGAGGGGGGAGACTAAGGGGGAGACTGAGAGGGAGGCCGATGGGGGAGACTGAGGGGGGAGACTAAGGGGGAGACTGAGAGGGAGGCCGAGGGGGGAGGCCGAGGGGGGAGACTGAGGGGGGAGACTGAGAGGGAGGCCGCAGGGGGAGGCAGAGGGGGAGGCCGAGGGGGGAGGCCGAGGGGGGAGACTAAGGAGGAGACTGAGAGGGAGGCCGCAGGGGGAGGCAGAGGGGGAGGCCGAGGGGGGAGACTGAGGGGGGAGACTGAGGGGGAGGCCGAGGGGGGAGACTGAGGGGGGAGACTAAGGGGGAGACTGAGAGGGAGGCCGCAGGGGGAGGCAGAGGGGGAGGCCGAGGGGGGAGACTGAGGGGGGAGACTGAGGGGGAGGCCGAGGGGGGAGACTGAGGGGGGGAGGCCGAGGGGGGGAGACTGAGGGGGGAGACTGAGGGGAAGGCCGAGGGGGGAGACTGAGGGGGGAGGCCGAGGGGGGAGACTGAGGGGGGTGACTAAGGAGGAGACTGAGAGGGAGGCCTCAGGGGGAGGCAGAGGGGGGCTGAGGGGGGAGACTGAGGGGGAGGCCGGCGGTACAATCTAACTTTACATTTCGGAAATCACCGCCAAGCGGCGCGTCCAGCGGTAATTATCGCTTTTTCACAAGCGCTTCCTTGAAAGTGAAGCGAACAATGAACCGTTTCATTGTCTCGATACCGGTGGTAGTTCGGCCCGCCGTGTTCTTTGTTAGCTGTTGGGTCGGCGCTATCTCCTTGATTCTCCTCGGCGGGGAAGAGAGAGACCGCCCCGGCCGCTCCTGAATCCCATTATTTTGTTTGAATAGGAGACTATTTCAAACGCCCCCCCCCCCACCACCGTAACTCGGAGCGGTGCCGCAAATGACAAAAACTTTTTTTGTGTGGCCCTGACAACATCGCCGGCAATAATGAAACCACACTCAGGTGCCAGGGATGTGCCAAAAAGTGTCTCTTAGTGGCTGGACGGGAATATATTTTCGCACACGCGCTCGCGTACGCCCAGGACTCTGGATGCATAATGTGTTTCATCCTCAGCTGCTTGATTACTTTGCGGATGCTCTGATTGTGGGACCACCCCTGATTAGCTCAGTTTATTCCCCGGGTGCTGCCAGAGGGTCATTTAGCAGACTATTCATTCATCAAGGCAGGGAGCCTTGCATGATTTGAATCTTAACGTGCCCTTGCAGCAGAGGACTTGGTTCTTTCCTGCACACACTTTGGTTTGTTTAAATATAATTTCTTTTGTGCCTTCCTCCTTGCTGCCGTCGGCGAAGACGCGACGGGAGGATGAAAGTTGTGTAGGATCTGACCTACACATGAGCAGTAACTCACTACAAGGTGTGTTAATGTGCTGACAAATGTACTTATTGTAAGTTGCTTTAGACAAAAGCATCTGCTCAATGTAAATGTAAACACATTCTGCGCATGTGCACGGCTGGACACAGAGCCGTAAACATCCAAGATGGAGGTGGTTGTTGTTGTCAAGGCAACATAGGCTTCTGACTGTATTGGTTCTTTCGGCAATTTTCTAGTTGGTAATAAACATTTAAACAGTTATCCATTGTATTTGATGTTGTAGGGTATCACAAAAAGGAAATATAATAAGGAAAAGTAAGTGATATGTTAACCTTTGGCTACAGGTTAGCAATGATTCTTATTTCTCCCACAATGCATTGTATGACGTCACATGGGGGACTCCGGACGAAAGCCCACCTTGATACCATTGAGAGAGACGAGTAGTGAGAGTGACAGACAGTGTCAGATATATAAGTAAATATATCGATAGAGATAGCCTAGATAGATACATAGATAGTGAGAGATAGCATATTGTAACATAAACCCGTCTGCGTTGTGTCTCAATGAAATGCAGGAGACGTGGGGCCAGTTCGTCACTTTATTAACCTGTGACAAAACACAATACGTTGGATTCCGTAGCAAGGCGGCATGAATCAACACAGTATGCTAATATGAAAAGGAGACGAAATAATAGCTATTCACACGTCTAATTATAAACTTAGATAAATGAATACTTTGATCATTTTACATGGGATGATCAAGTCAGTACAGAAATTAACATAGTCAGTAAAACGATCAGCCACAACATCAGCCCCATTGGGGTCTTCCTCATAAAACACAGACCAGTCTGTACACTCCAAACACTCCTGTTAGTCCTCGCATGCCTCCTTAGACCATACATGCACTGACTTTGTTGTTATAGGCTGTTTACGGACCAAGCAGCAGGTTATGGTCAGACCTGCTGAGTGGAGGGAGGGCAGTGGACATGTAACTGTCTTTAATATTGGCATAGAATAAGTCAACAGTCTTGCCACATCTTGTGGGGCAGTTGACAAACTGCCCCACAAGATGGAAGTGAGGCGGAGAGAGTACAATGGTTAAAATCGCCACTCTTGCCATCATGTCAGTCGCCAGTTTGGCATTGGCAGATGGTGGAATATACACCAGGATGACAATGACATTGGAGAATTCACGAGGGAGATAGTAAGGTCTGCAACTCACTGCCAGCAATTCAATGATTTGGTCATACACTCTCTGCTTTTCGGTGATGTGTCCAGGGTGACACCATTGTTTGTTCACGTACAGGCAAACAACTCCCCCGATTTCTTGCCTGAATTCACAGGGTCTCGTCGGATCACGGTGAAGCCATCCACTTCTATGTATGCCGTCGTAACGCTGTCCGTAAACCACGACTCTGTAAAACAGAGAAGGCTGCACTGTCGGTACAGTCGATCATACTTCACAAGCGCTGCAAGTTCATCAAATCTGTTGACTACGGAGCACACGTTGCCCATAATCACAGATGGTAGGACAGGCTTGTGCCTCCTGAGCCTGTTCCTCACCGTCTGCCTCTTTTCCTTCGCTTTAACTCCAGAGGTAAATCCAAGCATGGATGGCCACAGTTGTAGAGTTCACCGATGCTGTAGGAGACGACTGCTGCTGGGTCAGATGCTCCAAAGCCTTGTACCTTCATGTGAATAAATCCACTCCATATAACTAACCACATAAGTCCAAACGTGTGCATTTAAAATCCCAACATATTGCGTGTGATTATTCAAAACAGTGACACGACGGTAAAACAAGACACGGACACGGACAAACACAGTCGCCGACAGGGCAGGCGCAACTTCCGATATAAGTTTGAACGGTTGTTCTTTCTATAGGTAGTTTCCCAACATAATCACACATTTCTTCATTCGCCCTCTCACGTCTAAACGGTTTGAAATTATATGGCTGTGGGCCATCATAAATGTTAATTGTGGGTCTTGCCGGTCTTGCCACCTCTTCCTCATCCCATTTAGATGCCATAGTTCTAGTACAAGGCTGAGGCTACTTCCACCACGTCTCCCCCATGTGACGTCATCGATGAATTGCATTAAAAATAACCACCTACCAAAAACTACAAAAAGCTGGACTTTAACACCATTTTGGACATTTCTAACTTTATATACATATCTTGAGTGCTTTATGTACCCATTAATCGAAAGTGGGGTTTAACCTGCACATGGCCTTTAAACAGCCTCGTCTGCTCAGACTGATTGGACTCTGGGGCCCAGGTGAGGCTGCACGCCTGTCGTGCATTAAGCAATCAATGCACAAAGGTTAAACCAGCCATACGCACAGAAGAGAGCTCTGACACACCTGGAGGTAACACCTGCTCTGACTGTAGCCAATGCTACAATGAGGCGGCTGTAAACAGCATGAGCCTGTTTTCTGGGGCCGGAGAAGCCCAGTATAGCCACCCAGGTGACAAGTGGCAGGGGAAACTGCTATGGGTCTGTTGGAAGGACATGCACGGACACTACGTGTGTTTGCTTTGCACTGGTTGAGAAGGGTGAGACTGGTGCACTTGCTAGGGGTGATTGACTCTCAGTCAAAATGTACTGGGTTCGATTCCCTGATGTCTACAGGATGTCTAACCCCTGTCTGCTCCTGAATGACACGTGTCTGACTTCAACGTAGGTGTGCTAAATGACGATAGAGGGGGAGGGAGCTCTGGTATGCATTCTAAAAAATAAAAATAAAACATCCCAAAGTCACCCTTACCATTCACCAGACTGTGCAGCGTCACCGTGGTAACAGCATCTGGGGCTTATCGTTGCTTGGCAGCACATCCTTGAGTTGGCAATGTGGTGTGTTTTTTTTTTTTTTAATTTTATTATCTTCCATCTTGGAGAGAGTTTGAAAGGAGAAGGGCAATGGGGGGGTCCGGTAAGAATAAGAAGGGCCAATCTGGACCATCTCTCCACGTTTCACAATCAGTAGCCTCTCTTAACCTTGTCTTCTTCAGGTCAGTCTGAAGGGCTGAATGGGCTTGTGGAGAATGATTGCGGGAGAGCGATGCAGGGCATCACTGAGCCCCTCACAGGGTTTGTGGACCCCAACGTATTGCCCTTACAGATAGGTAACAATATGCCAGGAGTTCAAAGCTCCAAAAATCACTTCATTCACTTGATTTATAATTTTCCCCAGCCCCTTGGCTCCTGATCCTGAATATGTTTTACCTCACCGCTGGTATCAAAATCCCTTGTGCTGTGAAGGAATCTGCATTGCTTGGAGGGAAACCTCTTTAGGTCATGTAGGGAATACCCTGTAGCAACGCAGCTTAGACTTAGCCTGCGGTCCTTTGCTGCAGGCCGTTCTCCTTCATCCTGCTAGCATGGACATAAGGAGACCAAAAGCCCATAAGGACGGTGTCTGGTTCAGCGCACCGCTAACACCGACGAAAAACCATGGCTTGTGTCAGGGTGGAGTTAAGTTTGACACAGTGGTGATGTTTAGTGTATGAAGTACTACACTAAACATCACAGACACGGCTAACACTTGATGTGTTAGCTGTGTCTGGCTAAACGTCTAGCAACAGGCTAATAGACTTCTCTCCCATCACGGGGAGTGCGTTCTGTCATTGTCTGTGTGAACACGTAATTTGTTTATGTGCACTTTCTCTGAGCCTGTTATTAGAAAGCAGACAGGGCTGAAAGATCACGTAACACAATGGGATGACGTCGGCGAGTTTTCCCAAAGAAAAAATAAAATTGTTATTTAGGCTCAGGATGTTTTAGGGGGGGGGGGGGGGGGTTATACATCGTTTCTAGAAAATAGCTCCCCAATTTGTATTTATTTTCACGGCGGCCCAGTTTCTGTTCGGTTCCTTGTTATTAGATTTGGCTTCCCAATAGGACGGCTGGGGGAGGGGTGTGTGTGGACGGCTGGGGGAGGGGTGTGTGTGTGCGGCAGGACGTGGATGTTTTTATGTTGATGGTGGAATCACAACGTCTGAGAAATGGCGCCGTCTCTTCTGCACCACAGCACTTCCTCCCCAGTGGAAATCTATTCCCCCCCCCCCCCCCCCCCCCCCACACCCACACAATACAATGAACGAATGAGCAATGCGGATTTCCCTTTACGTTCCCCTCATCCAGGTTGCACACATTCAAACACCACAAGGACGCTTTTTTTTTTTTTTTTTTTTGCATGGTCTGCCGTACAAAATGGATTCTATTTGAAAATAAATAAATAAATGCATATGCGGTATTTTCAAATCAAAAGTTTGAGATTTCGGGGTCTTCTTTGACCCGATCTTCGGGTCTTCTGTGACCCTTTCTTCGGGTCTTCTTTGACCCTTTCTTCTTCATTCAGAACAAAAATATAAGAGAAGGGGAACATTTTGGAGGAGGGGGGGAGGAGGAGGGGGTTGGGGAGCTGCACTGTCTCCCACGGACCCTGGCTGCATGTAAAGGCTCTCGGTCGAAGAAGAAGAAGAAGAAAGGAAACCTAAAACTGATGGATGCCTCTCCCGGTCGTGTCTGGTCCACACACACACACACACACACACACACACACACACACACACACACAGACACACACACACACACACACACACACACACACACACACACTCACGCATGCACGCACGCACGCACGCACGCATGCACGCACACACACACACACACACACACACACACAGTGGTGGACCTCAGCAGGAAGCAGGGGCAAGGAGCCACTAACACATCAACTGTGATTTACTGACCGGCGTCTGGAGAGTACAAGGGGGGGGGAAGGTGAAGACCGATGCCATTCACTTCCAATCTGGGGCTGTCCGCACCCCGCAAGTCTGCACCTTCATTACACTCACTTACCCCCCTTCCTCTTCTTCCTTTTCATTTCATCACACTTCCACCTCTCCTCATTTCTCTATTTGAGCATCTGTCTGTTTTGCCCCCTCTGTTTTGGAGGAAAAAAAAAAGGATATTTCTTATCTCCTGTTTGGGCGGGGGGGGGGGGGGGGGTTTGGTTTTTTTTATGCGGCGTTAGAAACGAAATTTAAAAGGGCAATTATCGCTCTGGTGGCAATCACAAGATGTCTTTGTTGGATAAGGCGACGGAAATGTAATCCGCTCCTTGTATCTTTCCTGCGTATTCTCTCCGTGCTAATTGCCCTCTGCTAGGTCACTGCTTATCAGCTTCTCCTTCCGTCCTGAAGCCATTTTCTCTGCAGATCCATTCATTTCAACCCGTTTAATATTTCAGTGGTGCCGAGCGCAGAAGCCGCACCGCCTTTGTAGGGATTGGCGTTTCCGTGAGCTACCTGTGGAGGTGCTTCAGAACAGGCCCTCGTGTCGTTAAAGCAAGACAAACATAGCACATGTTGACGTACCTCTATGCGTTGTCCTCCAATGCAGTTTCCCTTGTCTCTGGGTTCAGGTCCACAAATGATCTTGTGTACAGAAATAGGCCATGTTGCACGTGGTTGAGGTCGGACGACAACTCGGCTCAGGGGTTTCAAAGGCCAACCGTTTCCAGCCAAGGGCACACTTTCAGAGCGAAGTGCATTTAAATGGGCCACCATCCCACTCCCCCGCCCCACCAGAATTACAGTATTCAAGGTATTACATCACTGGCTCGTAGGCATACAGCCTAGAGGGACAGATGGGTAGTCCAGCGGCCGTTAGCGCTTCTGACTTCCACGCAAAAAAAGCATTAGTTGGTTCGATCCCCAACGTCGGCAGTCAAAGATGGCTAACGCATAGGCATCTTTACATGTCCCAAGATTACCCTCGCCTGCTGACTCATGACCCGTGTGTGTACGAATAAACTGTAAATGTTGTTGCGTAACGATAAATGAATTACTAAAAAGTAACACAGGAAAGGATATGATCCCCAGGGGTTGTTTTCCGTTGCCTCCGGGAAGAAACGCTATGAAGTTGTTGTCTTGTTTCTGGCATTAGCAAGCCCGCCTATTCTAATTCAATCGTCAAACACAAAGCAAATATGTCTGGAAGTGCCTGGAATCCAATTGTGTGTCTGTGAAATGTATGCATTGCTGTGTTGGAGCTGAATAACCTGCTCTTTACCGCATCGTGCTAATGTCAGTATGACAGATAGTACCGACAATTCCTTGTGCTGACCCGAAATGTCAATTTATGTTTTTCCACAAAGGTGGGTGATTTAAATGTCCCGAACATATTAAAACAGAAGAAATAACAGAAACAACAGCGAAATGCCGGGTACAGTATTTGCACCCACACAGCATACAAGTTACGTTATGTATGTGTGTCGTGTTTGGCTCTCAAGAGGAATCTTTGTTGGTTTTTATCAAAGACGGGATCGACCAAGCAAGGCCTGGCATGCTAATGGGTGCGGAGTTTGCCGGTTGGAATGTGTCAGTTTAGTTCCACTTTTCGTTCCATTTCTATTTCTATATCTAATCCCATTTATGTTTCGCATAAATTCCCCCGATGCGTCGAGTCAAGTGTGGTTGAATTTAGGTTTCTAGTCATCTTAATTAGAAAGGGGCAAGGTTACGTGATGTAAAAATAGAAAATGATACATCGGTAAAAAAATAAAAAAATAAAAAAATCAATAACTGCCACGGGGCACCACGTGTTTCGTTCCCCGCTTCTTCAAATGAGCGTAGTCGTTAGTGCACCGGACTAACGACACGATTAAACCCGAGGACAAGCCCGTTCTCCACCACTGTGATGTACGACGTCTCCAAAGTGGATTACAAATCGGCCAATTACAATCAGCATGGGCTCCTGCAGGTCGTGCTGGTACCTGTAATGAAACCAAAAAAAAGTATTAGCTAAAGCCATTCACCTGAGATTATTGATCATTTTGATGCAAAAATCTATTTCCGATTCATTAACCCATTGTCTGCCGCGACACTGGC
>JAXIVH010000035.1:153274-158274 GCA_036785325.1 Urophycis tenuis | reverse complement strand
GCAGGCAAACCTCCAAACTCCATCCACCGCGTTCCGTGAATGACACATTTGAACTGTGCGTCTCTAAATCGCTGCTGTGAATTGCTTACAAATGTCTGCTCAGAACGACGGCGGTGATTCCTGCTATGTTTACTCTATGCGCCAACTCTCCTTTTGCCGCCTTTGTGTGTTTGTTTGCATGCATTTCAGTCGTAAATACCATAGTGCGTGGAAAAACATGTGTACACGTGTACATGTGTACCATTGCAGAACTAACTCGAGCAGGGAAAACATTATTATGGTCTTTTTGTGACTTGCTTTATGAAAGCTTGGATCGCTATATCCATAAAACCATTGAAGCATGTGTTGTCATTGTCTTTATAATGGGTGTCTGTGTGCAACCTGGATTGCAGATTTAAAATATTGCACTTACTAAACTCTAAACTATTCTCTCTGCCTTGCCTCAGTATCCCCGGGCCCCTAAAGCATCCGCTCTATATGTATTATTATTATGATTATTATGATTATTCCTGAGGTGTATCTACTGGTTAGTTTTATGATGTGGCCGGCCTGGACTTCTTCACAATGGTTCTTTCCCCCCTCGAAGTTTTAAAGCAGACCTTTAATGCACAAGAGGTGAGGGATGTGTCTGGTTTATTACCCTGGCTAGTGAGACGTTTAAGATGCCCTACGGCTGCAGAGTCAGAAATAAGTGTGTTTTCACCGGAGTTAGCTTTAGCACACGGATGCTACAGGATAACGGTTTGACGCAACAAAAGATTCTTGGTTCGGAGTCCAATGTCCCTTGTCTACCTGCTGGGACCCTTAAGCAAAACACCTGACACCACAATGATAATAATATAATAGTGAGTACAGCAGTCAAACAGAGCGCGAGCCATGTACACACGCGTGCACAAACACATTTGCACGCAAACAGATTGCCTGTTCTGTTCTCCCCCCTCAAACCTGTGAATATTCACAAGGCGCTTCACGCGGATCAAACATTTGTACGACCATGTCAGGCGAACGCAGAGACAGCGCGGCCCTGCCCCCTTTAGCCGCCCCCCACCGCGGCCTGGCGTTGGCGTTTGGAGGAGGGGAGGTGGAGAAGCCACTGCGGCGATGAGTTCCGAGGCAGGCAGCAACAGGTGACAGATCTGTAAACTCGTCTTGACTTTGCTTCCGGACAGCTGCGGCGGCTGCCTACCGCTGCAAGTGTGAGCGATTACTCGCTTGGTCGAGTCCCGCGTGCTCCTGGGAATTCCAAAACATATTGTGAAAGTGCTCATGCGCAGCCAAATGTGAGATTGCATCGCATACATTGTGTGTGTGTGTGTGTGTCAAGAGTGTGTGTGTGTGTCAAGAGTCTGTGTGTGTGTGTGTGTGTGTGTGTGTGTGCGTGCGCACACACACACGTGTGTCTATATCTGTCTGTGTTTGTTTGTGTGTGTGTGTGTGTGTGTGTGTGTGCTTGTTTGTCTGTGTGTGTGTGTGTGTGTCTGTGTGTGTGTGCGCACGTGTGTGTGTGTGTGTGTGTGGCTGGGAAGGAAACCAAATAACGATGTAGCTCTGTCGCATTAAAACTCATCTTAATCGCAGATGATGCGATGGAGAAATGGCTGCCAACCTCCCCCCCCCCCCCCCTCCCTGCAAGTCCCCAATGAGCCCCGACATTATTGCCATGACAACCTCGGCACCGGATTAGTGCTGAGCTGACGCCGGAGACACCCCAGTGCAGTGCGTCCACCACTGGTGCCGTGGTGCTGGACTCTGTGGCCGACTCGTTGTTTCGGGCCTTCCCTGCTTCCGGTAGGCTGCGTTTTTCTTAAAGTTGCCGCGTCGTCTCCTGAAGCAGCAGGTGTGTATCCCCTCAAGAACACGTGGTTGGTTACACTCTGCATTGCCGTCCCGCCGTGGCATGGTAACACAAGCGTTGTACGGCGGTGTAATGCTCACCGTGACAGCATACACCGTAACCACGACAATGAACTCAGTACGAGATGTGGACGTTATTGGATGAAAGGTTAAAGGGGGGGATTTCAGCAGACGCTTTTGTCCAAGGCAACTTACAATCAGTACATTTGTGGGGTTCGACATGTGGACAGTTGGAGGAGGAGGGGGGGATCGAGGGGGTCGAACCGCCGACACTACGGTTAGTGGACGACCCGCTCTGTCCACCCGCTCTACCCACTGAGCTACTGCCGCCCTTTTAGACCTTAGGTCTGAAGGTAGTTTCACACAAAGGGAGGATTAGGGAACGGCTGTTTCCATAAAGGTAGAAAATATTGTGGCCATGTTGCTAAAGGTTCCATGGCTTGTTACATGCTTAATTGAGTGTAATTACGCCATCCTGTGGAGTCTGGCCCAGTAGCTGTCGATGGTTTTGCCGGGAAAGCCAACAAGAGGAGGCTGTGTGTTCTTTATTCTTCAGTTGTTTTTCGCACTCGTCTGTTAAAGCCTCAAGCAGGGCATACAGTCTGGTCAGATTCACAGCGTGAATGTGCAGTCCCCCCCTCCCCCCTCCATATAGTTTACTTTATTTTCACGCCTTTCATGCTAGCATTCACGTGGCGCGCCACATGGGAACACATTTTGTCCATTTGCCTCCCTGTATAAACACCATCACGGATGCAAAGGATTAATGTGCTGCACACACGCCCTGCTCTACCCCCTGCCGTCCGCACACACACACACACACAACATCCTGGTCCGTACACTGAATACAGAAATACTAAGACGATGCAAAAAACGGTAAGACCACTTTGAAATTCCCAGACCATGTTGATGGGATTTTTCCCACCACTGCTTCGTTACCCATCGAGTCCCATCACTAGTCCCCACAGTTCTCCATCACTCCCATGTCCCCACTACTGGGCCAGAGAGTCCCCACAATGCTCCCCCTGGAGCACAGAACACTTGACCCCTGCATGACCCGCGCTTCACCCCCCCCCCCCCCCCCCCGCACGCACGCGCGATCCTCCTCCCGAGGGCGCAGGGCTTTTACCAAGGTGTGAGCATGAAGGTCAAAGGTCAGCCTCTTTTTAGATATTTCCTGGCGTGCAGGTGACAGGAGGCAGACGGAGCATGGGAGGAAGAGACTCGGTCCAAGGTGGTTTGCGGGGACCACAAACCACCTTGGCTCATCTCTTTTTCATGGAGCTATACATATGAATGGAGGCCTTTTTCGGTCTCCTCTTTGTAACCCGTTTTTAGCTAACTCTTGCTCCTCTCTGCCAATGGGCAGAGGGACAAGTAATTCACCACTTGACTTTTTGTATTTCTGTATGTGCGTTTCTCTGGAGTGGGATTAGACTCCACAATGAACAACCGAAGAGCTTTCCCAAATGTATGTTGTGTTTTCCAAATTTGTCCTCCTTCCGTTTGTCTGATTGTGTATTTATTACGGGGCCCACCGGTGATGACATAAGAGAAAGCTTGCTGTGATTGGTTGGGATTCTGATGCTGCAATCATTAGGAAATGACCTGTGTGAGACAGGGAGATAGATAGAGAGAGATCAGTTTCTCACTTCATTGGTATTTTCCTTGTACAATCACACCCTCTTGTTAACAAAACAGAGAAATACATTGAAACACACACAATACGTAACACAACCACCCACACAACCCACACAAGTGCTCTCGCACACATCAAGCAAAGTTAACCCACGCGATGGACTGCATGGGCGGTCCTCTTCTGAACACACTCATTCATTTAACTGTCATTTTGTCGACTCCCCATCGCTTTTCTTGTGTGCGTGCCGCACAAAACACAATACACACACACAGGCACACACGTGCACGCAAACACACACAACACACACACACACACATACGCATCAACACAATACACGCACAAAACAAAGGTGTGCATGCGCAAACACACGGGTCATGCTGGAAGGATGGTTAAAGCAACACTGGAGACGTAAGTGTCCACAAACTTCCTAAAACAGAAATACACACATTGAATTATAATAGACAGTGGAAAACATTGACAGCCTTCCTTCATCCCTGCAAAATCAAACACTGAGGTAAAACAAGCTAGTCAGTAAGGTAATAGTCGCAATACTACAGCTCACCTCTGCTGTCTTAGTAGATTGGGGGGAGAGACACCGGTCAACAATATTTGGAATACCCCGGGTAATCTCTTTGGCTTATGATGTCCCGGCCAGTTTATTACAGATAATGACAGTTGGTTGTCTGTCATGTACGTGTAGCAAAATCCCGTGGCCTGTTTGCGTCGATAAGGGGATTTGCAGCAGATGAATCTGGGTTTTGCGGAGCATTTTGTACAGATCGTAATCCGAGAGTTCACTTTGAGCTCACAATATTGTCCCTTTTCTCCCCCACGGTGGACAGTATCGCAGTTACGGATGTAAAAAGTTCTACAAGAAAAGGAAAAAAAACGCTGTTCAAGATGACCGTATCATCCAGGTGATGTTTTTAATTCAAAGACGGTATTTCAACGCCACCTGATGTAATTTAAGAAATAGCTTAATCAATCATTCGGACATTAGCATTTTGTGCCCTCCCTTCTCCTAACCCTATGGGTGGGCTGTGAAATATGAACGTGCTGGCGGTCACTAAACCGTCGCTGTTGCATTCTGGGAACATTTTATGATGGACGAATAAGCACTCCCCCAGCCGGAAATTTATGTTTCACACACGACGGTTCCCCCGACGTTCAAAACATGTAGGCCGTAACTCAGCTGCCGTACCGGGTTCAAGGTATGAGGGTTGTAATTTATAGTCTTGCATTTTTAATTAAATGCACTGTAAATTGTTTAAAGGTCTTGAACAGCTAAGGATGTATAGGCGGGTTGAAATGGAAACCCACACTGGGCGAAAAAAGCGAAGGTGTTTCACGGGTCGGACATGTCCGTGTTGGACATAGAAAATGCAGATGTAACCCTCATGCAATTAGGGCTACTAACCTCAGGAGTAGTACAAGTTGTTGCCTACGGGGGGGCCCACTATGTGTTCTGTTCAAGGGAACTCCCCACGATTAAGAAATCCCTTTTTTC
>JAXIVH010000035.1:145774-148274 GCA_036785325.1 Urophycis tenuis | reverse complement strand
TGCACGACGTTTTCCGGTTTTCTCAAAATTTTGTGTGGCAGTACACTGCGTCACTCTCGATGTGACGGCTCAGACCTTCAAACAATGAGACAGCAGCACTTGCAGCAGCATCATGGTGAGGAGGAAGCGATCTAAAGTCTGGCTCCATTTCACTGAACGCAACGAAAATGCTGCCGTGTGTAATCGGTGTCATGCTGCAATATCGTGTAAGGGTGCAAATACCTCCAACATGCTAAAACATTTGTCTACCCAGCATGGAATTTACTTATGTGTGTGTGTGTTGTGTGTGTGTGTGTGTGTGTGTGTGTGTGTGTCTAAGATAGGTTTGTTTCAAATAATGAACTAGCCATTATTACAAACCTGCATTTGAGACGACAAAAAAAACTGACTTATTATACAAACACAAACATGGATAGGCGATAAGGCGATATAAACAGCAAAAAAACATGCCCGAAGAGGTGGATCCAAATGATAAATCACGAAAATCTTGAAAAAAAGGCATTAAAATAAAGCAAGCAGGACTGCATTGGATAATGGAGAGCAATAGAACAGGAAAATTACCAGCCAGACACAGTTGGTGAACTCAACACCGAGGGAAACCAGGCTGTCAGGACAATATGAGTAGGACAGAGAGGTTGTCCGCACCCGTCACTTGGGAGAGACGTACAAAGTCAACACTGTCCAGTCCATGTTGGGCTTTCTTTTTTCTCCTGGTGTACACAGCCTTTATGCCTATATCTTTCCAGAACAGTACAAGTGTCCCTTGGGACACACATCGAGGACTCAGCTTACAGATTTGCTGACCACGAGCTTCCAGAACTTTGTTTTGTCAAAGTTAGCATTCGCCATTCACAAAACTCCCTCTCCCCCCTCCCTCTAGTGTCCCCCCTCTCCCCCACCCCCTACTGTCTCCCCTCTCCCCCCACCCCCTAGTGTCTCCTCTCCCCCCTCCCACTACTGTCTCCCTCTCCCCCCTCCCTCTACTGTCTCCCCTCTCCCCCTCCCTCTACTGTCTCCTCTCTCTCCCCACCCTCTACTGTTTCCCCTCTCCCCCCCACCCTCTGCTGTCTCCCCTCTCTCCCCCCCAACCCCTAGTGTCTCCTCTCCCCCCTCCCACTACTGTCTCCCCTCTCCCCCCAACCCCCTAGTGTCTCCCCTCTCCTCCCCCCTCCCACTACTGTCTCCCTCTTCTCCCCCCTCCCACTACTGTCTCCCCTCTTCTCCCCCCTCCCACTTCTGTCTCCCCTCTTCTCCCCCCTCCCACTACTGTCTCCCCTCTTCTCCCCCCTCCCACTACTGTCTCCCCTCTTCTCCCCCCTCCCACTTCTGTCTCCCCTCTTCTCTCCCCTCCCACTACTGTCTCCCCTCTCCGCCCCCTCCCACTACTGTCTCCCCTCTCCCCCCCCCCCTCCCACTACTGTCTCCCCTCTCCTCCCCCCTCCCACTACTGTCTCCCCTCTCCTCCCCCCCTCCCACTACTGTCTCCCTTTGCTCCTGTCATCGCTCACTCAAACTCCTCCAGCACGCCATGCCTGGAGCCTGGTTTCGCCTACATGCACAGAAGGAGCGGCAGAGAGGGAGGGGGGGAGCAAGGGATAGAGGGGGAGAGAGGGGAGGAGAAAGAGAGACAAAGAAGTAGAGAACAAGAAGGGAGGAGAGAGATGGGGAGAGATGAGAGAGAGAGAAAGAGAGAGCAGGAGATGGAGAGAGAGAGGAGAGAGAGAGAGAGAGAGAGAGAGAGAGGGAGAGAGAGAGGAAGACAACGAGGAAAGCCGAGCTTTTTAAACAAGCCTTCCCATCCCAGTCACATGCCTGTGAACTCACTCCCATGAAAGGAGGAAGGTTTCTCACACACACAGACACACACACACACACACACACACAGACACACACAGAAGTGTGCACTAGTGCAGCGCGTGCACAATAGACAAGACGACCTCCGGGAGGAGGAGAAGAAGAGCAGAGAAGAGAGAGAGAGAGAGAGAGTGAGAGAGAGAGAGAGAGAGAGAGAGAGAGAGAGAGAGAGAGAGAGAGAGCGACAAGTGAGGGGGACACACGGGTGGTGGTGTCACTTCCAGAGCAGAAATGGCGTCTGACCAGTATTTTGTCGGGGTACGGTGGCACGCTGTGTCGGGCCGCAGGTGGGGCACAGCCACAACAAAGCTTGTCGAAAGACAAGGGGGGGGGGGGGAAATAAGAGGCAGCCATGTTTTTCTTGTTGTGTTTTTTTTTGGTGTATTTTCCATCTACACCTGTCAGGGCACCATGTCGGCTGGGCTCTCACATGCCTCAGGACTGTGTGGCCCCATAGAGACCCCTAGTGGACAGGAAGGGTGAAGCACGCGCTTTGTTGTGCACGTACGCTGTTAAGTCAGTGGGGGACTGGACGCTGTTATCCAAAGTGACTTATAGTGATTAAGGTGTTACTTAGGAGCAGGGTTGGTGGTGTGCAGGCAGGCACCTTAGCTCACGGATGAGGCTCTCTCTCCCTCACTCTCTG
>JAXIVH010000035.1:140946-145574 GCA_036785325.1 Urophycis tenuis | reverse complement strand
ACCCTCTCTCGCATTGATCCTGAGCCAGCTAGGGACGGAGGAGAGAAGGTACAGAATTATTGATGTTCAGAGCGCGGCAGCATACAGTTAACATGCGGGGAAACACTATTCGAGATGGCCTACCATCATCTAATGAATGCCTCTGAGGTTGTGTAGCTCTGCAGAACTCAAATATGTATTTTGTTTATTTAACATGGGATTTTTTAGCGCTAGTTTTTGTGTGTGGTGTGTGTGTGTGTGTGTGTGTGTGTGTGTGTTGTTCATTGTATTTTTCCATTTATAACAAGTAATAAATTATAACTAAGATAGTTTATGAGATAGAATAAAAGATTCGCAAACAAGTTGTGACTTGTTATGTATTTATTATTATTTTATGTTTTAATATTGTATTTTATTTTTTTTACATTAACATTAATACGGTACTGATGCAATGGTACTTGAGGCCTTTAAAAGTCATGTATTCATGCTGCATAAGATGCAGATGGTGTTAATTCTTTCTACTTACACAATATATCATGAATTGCATCATTAATGTTAACAAAGGCATTGTAAGTACTAACACATTGTAAGTAGTTTGTAAATCACTAATTTGCACTATATAAATGTCTTATAATCCATTATCTCATATTAATCATTCATAACTGATTACGAATTGCTTACAGATTAATATTCATGTTTTAACTATAAATTAATTTTACTACTTCTTTTGATTTTGCTAAAAGTCACGTCTACTTCTAGATACTTGCCAAAGTTTTGTCAAAAATGCGACACTTGCAGCTTAACAGAAAAAAAGTTGTCAGGAGTGACTCAGCCCTAACCGCTCTAACTGTCACCATTGTTAGCATCCATTCCGTTTTGTTCAGCTTTGTTTAGCGCCGTGCTATTTTTTCCCCCCCTCCAGACATCATGGCCATATCCCAGTCGAGCGATAGACGCAGCGCCCTTGAGGTTGATGTAGTGAATGAGCCGCGGTTACTGGTGTGAAAAGCCATGCTAAATAAATAGAGCTCCAGCAGCTAATGGATGCTAGCATTGCCAAGCGGCGCTGGCACATGATTTATGCTCAGGATTTTTTTTTTTTTTTTTTTTTCTGTCTGCACACACACACACACACACGCACACACATACATGCATACATACACCAACACTGCAATTACAATTTGATTTGGATGCTTAACCTTGATGGTCAAACTTAAACGTTTAAAAACTGTTCCACCGCAACGGTTGTCGCAAAGTTTGATCAACATGACTCAACATGTTCTGGGGAAGGCATTTTCAAAATGCTTCAAACAATCGATTTGGATGATTTTGTTTTTGCGACATAAAGACATAGATAAGAAGAATATGCATTTATACTCAGGTTGCACACCTGCTATTATTTGTCATTTCTATCATTGTAATTCTGTTATATTCTTACTACTTGTGCAGATTGCCTAGATGTAATGTATGTTGCAGTATGTAAATGTTAAAAAAAAATTCAGTTACAACGTTGTCTGACCCCTTTCTGTCCCACACAGGAAGTCCTTTGAACCTGACATGCCGCGCGTTCTTCGGCTACAGCGGTGATGCATTTCATCTACTGGATGAGGGCGAGAAGTTCATTGAAGATCTGGATGAGGAGCGCATCCAGGAGAGCGACATCAGTGAGTCCATCGTTGTACTTAGTGTCACGAGCTGTGGGCAAGTCAACGGCTTCATCCGTCTAGGATCAAACTGGTCATCAGACCAACTTAACTGTCTCCTCAGGTCCAGTAAAACATCCATTAGGCCAACAATATTATTTGTCAAAATGACTTTGTTGCGTCGATTCTGCTGAGAACATGTATTTTGAGCTCACTTATAGCACTTGTGATAAAGACATAGAACTTTGTGGTGCAATTATGTGGATTACTTTCATTAACATTTACATTTCGGGCTTTTAACAGATGCTTTTATCTAAAGCAACTTACAAAGAGTACATTTGTCAGAATGTTTTCACAAATTATTTATACACTGTATTGACAGGACACACATACAAGACAAAAGCACTATTAGTCTTTGGCAGAATCAGTACAACAACGTTGGTCTGTCATTATGTTAGGGCATGCGTGTAATGCACATTGGGGTTCAAACCGAGAAACTCTTCACCCTTTCCCCAAAGAGGCGTTGTTGATATATAATATAATATAATATATAATATATATAATATAATATATAATATTTTCCATCCGCCCCGTTCCCCCTGAACCGCAGCGGACCATCCGACGGAACGCGCACAGAAACAAACGCACCTTTCTTTTCGGGCACGCTGAATATCGTTCCCGACAGAACGCTTGCTTGTTCTTCAAACAGATTCCCGCCAGGAGGCCTGACCGCCTGGCCGTCGCGGTTCAAACCTTGTTTCAACCAACGGCAGCTGTAAATAATTAAAATAATCCGCTCTCTTTGTAGTCCAGCGGGGCGCGTGCGTGCGGTGGCGTACTGTACATCACATCGCAGAGCCATTGTTCCACTTTGATTGTGATTGCGTCTCGAGAACAGCGATCATAGCTGGAGCGGTGATGGAAAATGGGGGATCGGTTGAAGGGACACTACTTTCACGCTCGGGTGTTCGTTTGGGTCCCGAGCCAGACAGACGAATGTTTCATAACAGAAATGACAGCAGTGAACTGACTGTGAATATGAGTTGAGCAAACCACTGGGGGGCAGGGGGGGGGAGGGAACCATACAATGACATTGTTTTTTTGGTACATTGCACAGGCAGGTGACGGAGCTTGTAAGACAAATCGCTTACACTGAACGTCTATAAAACGTACAATGTTTGAAATTAGAATAACGGATGGTGCTCATATCAGAGGGTCAGGTCAGGTCATGAATGATGGTCACAAGGTGGGGTGGCAGTTGGTCTTATTTTTACAACAATTACAACAAAAAAAAGCCTAATTTGAATAAACAAGATCATCAAATAATAAGATGATGGGGAAGTTAATTGGATGCCTCATGACAGCTGCGGTCGTGAAAACGTGTTTTGAGGTGTACGGCCTCTAACAGGAAATGTCAGCCTTGTCCACGACTCGCTGCCTTGCTCGAAAAAAGGGAAAGAAGGATCCGAACGAGGCAAAGCCATCTGTTCAGGGCATTGCATTAAGAGGTCACCATTTGGATTGATAGGTACTGGAGGGATTTGGACAGGGAGCATCTGCTTTGGTGCGGTTTGCGTCAGGCCTCGAGGATAATGCAATTCCACCGGGCCTCAGGTCCTTAAAGGCCAAACACCCTTGTGCATCCGGGGGAAACAGCTCTGCGCGCCCAACTCAGGAGTAATTATGTTGTCATTGCGGGGAGAACGTGGTCGAGGAGTCGCTTTGGATCTCGGAAAAAAAAAATAAAAAATTTTCTTTGTATATAAAGGTCAGTAGTAGGCGAAGGCATTGTCTTTCAATTATTAACGGTCGTTACGGTTTATGAGTATGTTTTGTGTTTAATTGGATTATTCGGCCTATGGTCCGGAAGTGGGCGTTGGCTGTTGTTTTGTGTTGTTGAGTCTTGAGTCTCATGCACGGATTACAGCGGCGCAGGCCATCTGACAACGGCGTATGAATTATTTTACAGCGAGACAAGCAGAGGGACTACAACACAATTATATGTGGGGCCTTTGGGGGCGCGGGGGATCGCGTACGAGCGAAGGTACTATTTAATCGCCCCCCCGCTGTACTCGTCCGACGCGCCGCCCGTGCACCGTCACGTGGCGCCGGCCGGCACGGCACGGCGCGGCGCCGTCTCTCTGCCCGGCGGCATTGGGAACCGTTACTTACGGGGCTGCGTTTTCGATCCTGCGCAGAACCCCTGCGGCTGCGGAACCCGGGGGCCCCCCCCCCGGGCGGATAAGGTTAACCTCAGGCAGCACGGCAGGGGCCCCCCGTGGGACAGGATGGTGGAGGTGGTGGTGGGTGGGGTGGTGGTGGTGGTTGGTGGTGGTGGTGGTGGGGGGCCCCTCCAGTCTGAGTGGACCTGGCATTTAGAGATATCGCTCTCTGGCTCTGGCTCTCACGCTTCTCTCTCGTCTCTCTCTCTCTCTCTCTCTCTCTCTCTCTCTCTCTCTCTCTCTTTTCTCTCTCTCTCTCTCCATCTCTCTCTCTCTCTCTCCCTCTGTCTCTGTCTTTGTGTTTCTTTCTCTCTCACACTCTTTTTCTCTCTCTAGATCTCTGTCTGTGTCTCTCTTTCTCTCACACTCTCTCTTTATCTCTCTCTGTATCTCTGTCTCTATCTGTTTGTGTGTCTGTCTCTCTCACACTCTCTCACTCTGTCTCTCTCACTCTGTCCTCTCTCTCTCTCTCTCTCTCTCTCTCTCTCTCTCTCTCTCTCTCTCTCTGTCTCTCCCTCTCTATGTCTGTTGCTCACTCCCACTCTCTCTGAAGCTTGGGGAGAGAACGGCAGTATTATTGTGAAGGACGCTCAACATACATTTGCTGTGCGAGAGAGATGGAGAGCGGCAGAAAGCGAGAGAGAGAGAGAGAAGACGACATGCAGACAGAATGCCGTGAGAGAGAGAGGAAGACAGCGCGAGCGAGAGAGAGAGAGAGCGAGAGACAGTGTGAGCGTGTGTTGACGAGGCAGGTCAGCCATGTGATCACGTGTTAGCTGTCATG
>JAXIVH010000035.1:130946-133446 GCA_036785325.1 Urophycis tenuis | reverse complement strand
ATGGCTCTACTGTGTATGTGTGTGTGTGGGTGTTCCCCACACTGTTTATCCTTATTCTGTCTTGGTGGCTCCCTGGTTTGGAGAAGCCATTTTGTGATCATAGTTTTTGTGTAGTTTTGTAGTTTTGTTACAGTGTTGTTTGGTGTGGTTTTACTCGTGTAGCTTTTGCATAGTTTTCATGTAGTTTTAGTGTAGTTTGGTGTTGGTTAAATGAAGCTGAGTGTCCTTTTCCTACCAGTTTAGTGCTGTCTGGTCATTTTGGTGATGTTTTACTGTAGCTCAGTGTTGTGACGTGTAGCTTTATAGTATTGTTTATTTTGTGTATGTTAGCGTAGTTTTGCGTTGTTTGGTGTTGCTTCCGTGTAACTTAGTTTAAACAAAGTTTTAATGAAGTCGAGTGCAAGTTTCTAAGTAGCATTGTCGTCTGCTTTCGGGGTCGTTTGGTGTGTGCTGTCGTTGCTCTGTCCCAGTTAGCATGGTGGCGGCGAGACAGATTGTAGGGCTGGAGGGTGAGAATCACCGGCTCAGTGCTTCGGTTAACAGGCGGTTACGCCCCCCGCTGCCCACCACGCCTCACACCTGCTGTCGGACCGCCTCGTTCGACGCCATGCGTGGCTTGATGCATCGTCATCGTACCCCAGAGACAGGGTGTCCTCCCCGCCCTGTTCTCAGCGCAGTTGGGGGGGGGGGGGGGTAAACTGTGAGATGGCACATTTTAAACATTTTAGACGCCGAACAAATTTGTCTTTTTCCCATGGCAGCTTTCTATTTAGAGTGTGACTGACTGGTGTCGTTATTACTGTTGTTCAATTTCTCTTTCTTCTTTCCTTCGTTTCAACCTTACTCTCTCCTCCTCTCTCCTCGACCACCGCCTCCTTCCTCCTCCTCCTCCTGTCTCCTTCACCTCCTCTCCTCCACTGTCTCCTCTGTCTTCCTCCCTCCCCTCTCTCCTCCACTGTCTCCTCTGTCTTCCTCCCCCTCCTCTCTCCTTCACTGTCTCCTCTGTCTTCCTCCCCCTCCTCTCTCCTCCACTGTCTCCTCTGTCTTCCTCCCCCTCCTCTCTCCTTCACTGTCTCCTCTGTCTTCCTCCCCCTCCTCTCTCCTCCACTGTCTCCTCTGTCTTCCTCCCCCTCCTCTCTCCTCCACTTCCTCTCTCCTCCACCTCCTCCCCCTTCCGTCTCCTCCACCACAACCTCCTTCCTCCTCCACCTCGTTTCTCTTCTCTCATCCACCGTCTCTTCCTTCCACCATCACCTCTTCCTGTCTCCCCCACCACCTCCTCTTCTCTCCTCCTCCCCTTCCTCCTCCTCCAGCGGAACTGATGTACACCATGGAGCTGGCGGGGGGTCTGGGGGCCATCCTGCTGCTCCTCATCTGCCTGGTGACCGCCTACAAGTGCTACCGAGTAGACCTCATGCTCTTCTACAGGAACCACTTCGGCAGCGAGGACGCGGATGGAGGTGAGACGGGGAATGACGTTCCATCACGGGGAACGTCTTTGAAGGAGAACCGACTTGGCTTTAAAAAAAGAAAAACCCTCTGGTTTGGTTCATTGTGGGGCTGCCGGTTCCAAACAGAATCCATGTTGACGAGCCACAGGTGTGGCTCATCACACTAATTTTGGGTCTGCTGCGTTTATGGACCAGGTCACTGTGAGTTGACTGCTCTGGTCAATGTGCGTCTACTACCTGTACCCTGGTAGTTAAAAGGAGCAGAGACCCGTTGTTAGTGTGAGGAACTGTGTCGGTCCCCTGATGAATCCTCCGTGTGAAGTGTCCACATACACCTATCCAGGTGTGTTGCTTCAGCGCTTAACCAGTCGGCCGCCAGTTAACCACATCGGCCCCAACCTCCGAGGTTATGCATGCTATAATCTGCAGTCAACCTTTAGAATGATTTATCTGCAATGTATTAGTCCAGAAGGACTAAAGAAGAAATGTTTTTAAGAAGGCTCTTAAAAATGGCAACAACAAAAAAATAATGTAAAACATGCTGAAGTGCTCCAGGAGTAAATACACCAGTGACTAATAAAAAAGCAATAAAAGTAGGGCGCATTTAGCAAAATTAAACTAAAATCAAAAGTCAAATAGTCAAATAGAGAAGCAATATTGCACATGATATTAAAAGTAATATTAGCCATGATATTGAAAAATGTAATAAAAAGCTGTTGAGCGGTTTAGTGCACACCAATGTGGCTTAATTACAAATCACAACGTATTTTCAAAATAGAACCAATGCGAAATAATAATATAAAATACAATGTTCAGGTTTTTTTATTTTTGCATTTTAATTACTTTATGTTCTATTATGATACAGCGTGTGGTACATACACGAATATACTATTGTATTACTGATTATTTGTCGCCTTACAAATTAAGCTTACTTACAAAAGCTTGCAGATAGAGATCTACAGATTTACAGACACAGACAGACAGTTCCCATGGATCAATCGATAAGCATTTCCAATGCAAACAAAATGGTTACACTTTACAATAACGGT
>JAXIVH010000035.1:70946-125946 GCA_036785325.1 Urophycis tenuis | reverse complement strand
AATTTATTTTGTTTTTGTTCGACTTTTGGTTTGCCCCTGGCTGTCGTTGTGGTCTTGTGTCGTGTTTCACTCCCCTCTGGCCCGGTCTCGTTGTTGTCTTTGTTGTTGCTGTTGCCGCCATTTTTTACGTTTGCGTCATAACTGATATTCCCAGACGTAGCCGGAGACTGCATTGGACATTTATTTCGTATAGGAAAGGGGTGCGTTTTCTTGAAGTGGTTGAGGTTGACGGTGTTGCCTGAAGCTGAGACGCCTTACTCTCTGTAATGTGTTGAGGAGAAGAAATTAAAGACATTACCAATGAGTAATAGTTTTCATGGCGGGCATTTTGTCATTTTAGATAAACAGTGAAACCTGTAACAATTTGTTAAATATGCTGAGGTCAAATGGCAACAAATGAGGCACTCATCAATTAATAGTATAACACTAAATTTTTCAAAATCAATAATTAGTAAGTAGTAAGAGTAATTGGTTAACAAATTTTACTTGCATATGAATGTTCACAAGTAGAGTACATACCAAGATAATGATAAGATAAGGAAAACATAATAGTAAGGATATGAATTCATGATTTTAAATAGTATTCATAGTAGTATTATTATATACTTTGGAAGCATCTTTTAGAATTCCCAAATTTCAAACGCAATCCTGCAGAACTGGAAATTCGGTTAAGTCTGGGATTCATCGCAAGCATGGGTTTGTGTCACTTGGTTGTTCTCGTTGGTTTTACTGTAACTTTTTGTTTGTTTGTTTGTCTTGGATTTGTTTATCCATCAGACACAATAAGTTCAGCAATTGTAATGCGTTCTATTTCAAATAACAGGAATAAATATTATCTTGCAACATTAATCTTCAGTGAAACAATTGCGACTGATGCTGCCGAAACATAAATATAAATATTTAATTCGCATGAGGCAACGCGTCTACGTTTGCATCAATAAGCAGAGGATTCTGGGGTCATCATGCTACAAACAGTCGACGCACTGAAAGAACACACTGCCTTATTTCCACCCTGAAAGGTTTGGTCTTTTAAAGTGAATTATTTGTTTATTTGAAACTGGGGTTACTACAGTCTCATCCAGACATTTACAATACTTATATTTAGTGTATATTCCTGATCTCTGGGCTGCTTCTTCATGGCAGAGGCTCTTGATATATTTTATTAGAATTCTTTGCGAGGCGTTTTGTTTTTGTGGGGGAAAAAATCGTCTAGCGGCCTGCCTCTTCGGTCATCAATCAGTCTGTCCTAAACTCTACGGTGTTCAAAGTTCCTCGCACATCCAACTCACGTAAAAGTGTTTTGAGTTATTTATTAACCGGCTTTGAGTGATCGTCGGAGGGTATTATCGTTACTACGACCTCAGGGGCAGGGCCATCTGGTGGAGAGGGGTGTTTGACTCCCAGCTGAAAGGTCCTGGGGTCGAACCCCAAAGTCTGCGGTCTACCTGTAGGCATTCATGAGCAGCATGCCCCTTGAAGTCATTTTAATGACTCGTATCTAACATGGCTCTAGCTCGTAAGTATTTATTAGAGGATAAACGCATCTGCTAAATGGTTCAATTAGATTCCATTAGATTGGTACTTCATTCATCCCCAAGGGGACATTGAGGCGTTACAGCAGCTCACATCAGCACAAAAGCAAATATAATAAACATATACATCCACAGCAAACCATAAAACCAAATAGACATCTGAATCGACAATTATAAAGTCATCTGTATAAAACAAACTTCTGTGTCAGAAGAAGCACAGGAAAAAAAAAAAAAAAAAAAAAAAAACGGCAAATACCCAACGCCCCATGAAACCTGCCGGGACGCCGAGCGCGCGCCTCTCTGCATGACGCTTTGGTGCCCGTACCGCCGCTCTGCGTTGTGATGTGCGGCGTGTTCCCTGCGCATGGCCACCGATGCATGTTTGCGCTGCCTTCAGTTGAATAGCCACCAACACCAACCACACCCCCCCCCCCCCCCCCCTCACCACCCCACCCACACACACACACACACACACACACACACACACACACACCACCACCACCACCCTCATGCAGCACCCTGACACGTCTTGTTTGATTAACTCATCCGTTCCGTCGGGTGAGTTTCATGCCGCCATTACGTGATTAGCCCCCTGATTGTGATGCTCACATCTGGGAGGCTCCATTGTGAATATACATACAACCCCCCCCCCCCCCAACTCCCCTCCCACCACCACCACCACCACAACCACCGCCATTATTTATCATGTTGCTTGTCAGTGGCGCAGAGCCAATGTTGTGGGGAGAATCCTTTGATAATGGTAATGGGGCGAATGCCGGGCATTTGTTTCAGTGTGGGAACCTTGGCATAACAAAATGTGGCATAATTTCAAGGCCCATCACAGGGCTCCGTGGTGCAACGGACAGGGCATAGGACTTCTAGCGAAGGCCCTTTTCATGTCACACGTCAAAATGGACTGACAGACGCGTGGAGACAAGTGTAGGAGAAGAAAGAAGTTTATTTTTATTTTGCTATCGATTACAGCGTCTATTACATGCCAAATATAACTGTATATGAGAGATGTTCGCTGTTTCTTTTTGGCTACAGTGAAAACCAAATTCATAGACGGTAGATGGAGAAAGTTTTCTGGGCACCACTGCTGCTATTTCTGTATGCATGGAGGACTTTTGGACAGCTAGATTGGGGACAATGCGGTATTTTTTTTCTGAATAAAAAATACCACTGGCTGAGAGAACTTGAGGAAATGCTCTCTCTTGGTCAGTTTTTATTTCCTTTATATTTCTCCCATGTGGTTTTTATGCCAAACGTCTCACATTAAACTGGAATAAACTGTCAGGGATTTTTGCATTTCACAACTGCCATAAGCGAATGGAACTTTCCCGGTCCAAAAGTAAAAGTCCTCCAGAGTATTTAAAGTTAAGTATTTGGATTTGTTCACGAGTGCGACAACAAAATCTCTATAAATGAATCAGAATCACTTGGCTCATTGCGTGATAGCATGCATCATGGACACGGAAGGGACTTTTACTTTCTGTGCCAGTAAATGTCCACCACTTTTCTAGAAAAACTCGAGGAAAGGCAGTATACACACTGTCATCCACCCCACCACCACCACCACCCAGTGCTATGACACTATGACTATGCTTTTCTGCCCGTCACTGGGAGTCACCCTCTGAATATCTATGTCCAGGTTTCACCAACGATCATTTCCAGGATGACACCAGACTACTTAGAGGTATTTCCGCGCCCCCTCCCACACTCCCCTCCCCCTGACGTCCCCCGACACCTTGACACCCCCTTCACCACACCATCACCCACACACACACACACACACACACACACCCACCCACACTCACTCCTTCCCCAGACATTCATCAGTGGTGGAGGCACCAATGTAATCACCCATGTCCTCCAACGAATCATTAGCATGCTACCGATGGGTCGCTCCACATTGTTCTACTTCTAGCTAAGAGTTAGCTGACACTGAGGTGGATCGCGTTATTGCAGCATTGGTGTAACACTACATGAGCTGTGTATACGCGGATTGAGTCATCCATGCCTTAAGGACTTCTTATCTTCGATTTTCATTTGGCTTTTTGTTGATTTCTAATATATATCCTTATTTTGTAAGTAAGTATACCAAGTTTATACCAAGTTTTTGTATCAATCAACAATAATCCACCATGAAACACCAAATTTTTCTGTACTTCTCACTATGAGACAGCCATTTCAAAGGCAAAAGCTTCTACCGTTCACATCGCTGAAGCTAATCTAACTTCCACGAGTCTAGATAAAGTTGAACTTCCCGTTGTAAGTTCTTCATTGGTCACATACTCGGTCTGCACGTGTAATGTGCAGTGAAATGAGCAAGATAGTTGAGCAACTAAAAGGCAATCTCGTTCTCACTCCCTTCTCCGCGGCTTCGAGTTCACCCAAGAAGATAATGTACATTCAGGGCTTAAATGAGTACTTTAGCTGCTAATTTGAATGACTCTTGTTGCCACTTCCATTAGCCATTAGGTGACTCAAACACAACCAGTGCACCGAGGGCGAAATAAGCAGTCTCTCCGTTTCTAATCAATAGCGATATGATCTGCAGGGACTCTGGCCCAGGCGGGCTTGTAGCTTTCATACAACACTATAGTATCACCCCGGCACTAATCTCTTCATCTCTTATTGTGTTTTCACTGAAACAAACCACACACACCCAACGTACACCCCGGCCCAGTAACAATTGCGGTGATGGAGTTGAATGGCTTATCTCCGAGATATCAGGGCTTCATTTCCACCAATCAGACGGCAGACAAAAGTGTGCGGCAGAGGACACACAAAGCCTCTCTCACCGTGTTTTTATTTTTCAGCCGAGGAACATAATACCTTTGTTATGCGACCGGGCCTCGTTGTGACCCACACCGCGCGTCGGTTCCCTCGCCGCGGCGTATTCAGACCTGTGAACGCCTGTAATTGGACCGCGGTGCGACCAGCGGGAGGAATTCTGGCCCTGCAGGGGCCTCGGGATATCGCCGTCGGTTAATTTTGAACAGACCCTCAAAATGATGTCGCCGAAAGTCCTGACGGGTCCTCGTTAGTTAACGACGGCGTCCATTTTCTTCAATTCATTAAAGATAAGTAACCCCATTTCAGCAAACCGCGAGAACAAAAAAGGATGCGTTTCTCCTGGAGAGGTTTAATTGAAAGTTGAAATGACTTGGTGGGGGGGGGCAGGATCATGTAATCTACCACTCCACAGCGAGGGGGGGGGGGTTTGAGCTGCAATTATCCGAAAAAGAAAACAAAACAAAAAAGTACAAATCTGGGTCGGGGTAGCGGATCTCGTTCTCTTTTGGTGCGGAGAGGCGGCGAGCGAGGGCCCTGGCGCCGGCCTCAGCCCTCATCAGCCTCTCCTAGCGGCGGCTGCCAGCTCGTTACAGTGATAGAAATGAGGGAACCTCGGGGGTGCTCCAGTGTATGTGTGTGTGTGTGTGTGTGTGGGGGGGGGGGGGATTAGAGGCAAGGAGAGAGGGGGAGGAGAAGAAATGAAAGGGGTGAGAATATGAAGGGGGAGGAAGAGAGGGGAGGACGGAGGGATGAGAGGATGAGAGAATGTGGAAACACTCGGAGGTGGAGGAGAGGGAGAAGGAGAGAGGTGGAGAGGGAGAGGGAGAGAGAGAGGTGGAGAAGGAGAGGGAGAAAGAGAGAGGTGGAGAGGGAGAGAGAGGGAGAAGGAGAGAGAGAGAGGTGGAGAAGGAGAGGGAGAGAGAGAGGTGGAGAAGGAGAGGGAGAGAGAGAAAGAGAGAGAGAGAGGTGGAGAGGGAGAGAGAGGGAGAAGGAGAGAGAGAGAGGTGGAGAAGGAGAGGGAGAGAGAGAGGTGGAAAAGGAGAGGGAGAAAGAGAGAGAGAGCGAGAGAGGTGGAGAGGGAGAAGGAGAGAGAGAGAGGTGGAGAAGGAGAGGGAGAGAGAGAGGTGGAGAAGGAGAGGGAGAGAGAGAGAAAGAGAGAGAGAGAGAGAGGTGGAGAGGGAGAAGGAGAGAGAGAGAGGTGGAGAAGGAGAGGGGGAGAGAGGGTTGGAGAAGGAGAGGGAGAGAGAGAGGTGGAGAAGGAGAGGGGGAGAGAGGGTTGGAGAAGGAGAGGGAGAGAGAGGGGGGAGAAGGAGAGGGAGAGAGAGAGGTGGAGAAGGAGATGAATAGAGAGGTGGAGAAGGAGAGGAAAAGAGAGGGAGACGTGAAAGGAGCAGGAGACAGCCGGTGTGAGAGAAGGGAAGACGTGCTTTTAAGTTGAGAATGGCCTCATGGGATGCATTGTGTGGTCACGGGCTCTGCTCCACATTTGTATGTTCCTCTCACTGCCCCAATGCCCCCCCGCACACACACACACACACACACACACATACAGTACATACTCACGCGCAAGATCTCACATACACACACATGCACACACACACACACACATACACACAGGAGACAGCATGCATAACACATTAGGCGCGGTCACAGGCTTTGATTCAGAGCAGGAACCCTGTTAATAGCGCCTACCTGCTTTCTCTTGTCTCTGGCGCGGCCGTCTCAGAGCCACCATTAACCTGTCCGCTCAACCTGACGACAGCAAAGAAATACAACCGCAATCCGCTGGGTCCGTGCTATGGCAGACAGCTAGCGCGCCAGCCTCGACGGGGAACACATAGGACGCTACGAAACGGTTTGCTAGCATCTTAGATAACGTACAGATTTAAACACGAACATATGTTGGGAGGGGGAAAGCCAGGTGGCATTCGAGCAGTCGGTGTAACGCAGTGCTTCATAGCGCAGGGTGTCGTCATGGAAGTGTTCACAATCACCCACAGCGATTGCAATGACATCGGTTTCACCAGAGTGCGACGCTGTTGCTGCTGTGGGTTTTTAGCAGTGAACAGTCGCCGTGACTACGCGGGCCCGGCCACGAGAGGCCTGGCGAGCGTGGTGTTTGCGTGAATGTGTCTGCGGCTGTACGCCGCCGCTCATCGCTCATCTCTGTCGATCTCGTCGTCTTCTTTTCATCGCGTCGTGCTGTCGCGTGAACGGAACGAGAGCTGGCAATGTTATTTTACTCACGGAGCGCTCAGCGAGTCTCCTCCGCTGACTCAGCTCTGTCCACGCCCCATCTCCACCGCCCCATTCGCCCATTCGCTTTATTCTACTCCATCTCTCTCTCCTCTCTCTTTCTCTCTCTCTTCTCTCTCTCTTTCTTCTCTCTCTCTCTCTCCCGCTCTCTTTCTCTCTCTCTCCCACTCTCTCTCCCTGCCTGCACTGACTATAAACATCTCTCTCTCTCTCTCGCTCAGCCTACATCGAGGATGTGGCGCGCTGCGTGGACCAGAGCAAACGCCTCATCATCGTCATGACGCCCAACTACGTGGTGCGGCGTGGGTGGAGCATCTTTGAGCTGGAGACGCGGCTGCGCAACATGCTTGCGAGCGGCGAGATCAAGGTCATCCTGATCGAGTGCGCCGAGCTGCGCGGCATCATGAACTACCAGGAGGTGGAGGCGCTGAAGCACAGCATCAAGACCCTCACCGTCATCAAGTGGCGCGGCACCGCCAGCAACCACCTGGCCTCCAAGTTCTGGAAGCAGCTGCGCTTCGAGATGCCCTTCCGCCGCACCGACCCCGACCTGGGCATCGCACCGCATGAGCAGGCGCTGGACGTCAGCGAGCAGGGCCCCTTCGGCGAGCTGCAGACCGTGTCGGCCATCTCCATGGCCGCGGCTACCACCACCGCCATGGTGACGGCCGGCCACCCCACCCTGCGCTCCTCGTTCCACAGCAACGTGTGCCACTCGCAGGTGCGGCAGCAGAAACACTACTATCGTAGCTACGACTACGACCTGCCGCACGGCGCCACGCTGCCGCCGCTGTCGGCGCTGCAGGGCGGGCAGCACACGTACTGCAACATCCCCATGACCCTGCTCAACGGGCAGCAGAGGCCTCCCGCCAAGTCGCCGCGGCAACGCAGCCTGGAGGAGGCGCACCCGGCGAACGCCATGCTGCCGCTGTTGCCCCGGGAGACCAGCATCTCGAGTGTCATCTGGTGATGGCGGGGTCAAAGACGTTGGCGGGTTGGGCAGTGGCGACCGGCGGTGAGGGTCGGGGGGCGTGCGCGGTCTTGCGGACGACTGGACCGGTTTCCTTGAGCGGTCGGGGGGGTTTTTTTGGGGGGGGGGGGAGTCACCGTTTAGGCACTTGGGACTGTGCAGCTAGCCTGGCACAGAACTGGTGACGCCGCTAAGCTACATGTTGCTGCAGCTGAGTTTTCACCTATAGAAACACAGGGGGGATGACCCACTTGGCAATAGAGGTGAGGGATTTTGGGATGTGAGGGTCTTTTTTCTGGCTTTTCTTTTTGGTTGTTCACTTTTTGTCTGAAAATAGGTTTCGAGGAAATCAAACACAGAGAAGAATCGGGAAGAACTCTTCTTTTTTTTACATGCCTGACAGAAAAATAAAGAGTATTCATCACAAACGGACACCAACTTGTAATTACCCAGAGACTTGAGGAATACAGGGTTCTGTACATAATGTTTTCTAAATCTTTGTAGCATCTGTTTTTCTCTCTCTCTCTCTCTCTCTCTCTCTCTCTCTCTCTCTCTCTCTCTCTCTCTCTCTCTCTCTCTCTCTCTTTTGTGTGTCATCATGGTTTTATTTAAATTTTCTTTTATATATAATTTCATTCTGGATTTGTGCAAAAAGTGAAGCAACCGGCCGTGGTATGTGTTAAAATATTGTTTCTATAATCTTAACTCGCTGTTGGCTCACAAAGTCAATACAGAGCACGGTTTAGGTCTGGCGGGGGTGGGGTCAGAAGTGATCTAAGATCAATTTGTTTGTACTTATACCTCGCCTTCTTCCGACTGGTTGTGCCGATGGGGATGGAGTGATATAATCTGGTACAAGCTGCACCAGGTAACTAGATTATGCAAAAATTCTAGTAGTTTTTTTATTCGGTTTTGATGATCATGTCAGCTGAGCGCCAACTACGGTGTTGGGGGTGATGCGTTTCAGAGAGGAGAGATTTGAGGAAACACACTGGTGCTAGGCTTCACATTCTTCACACTACCATTCATTTCTTTAAGGCTCTCTCTATCCTCTCTCACTCTCACACACTGTCTCTCTGCCTCTGGATGATATTTACTTTTTTAAGACAAAAACACAGCCTTGCTATTTACTTTAAAAGAAGAATATACAGTATATATATCCCTTAAAACTAAAATATGTGGGTTATTTTATGAAAAAAAGAGGTCTATTTTTGTAACCAAGGGATATTTGCTTAGACAAGAGATATAACCTATAGTGGTTTGGGGAAAGGAAGGAACATGGTGCGGACCATCGCCAAATTTCTTTCCGTCACAATTAACTGCGTAAATCAAGAAAAAATAAATGTCTTATCCGTATAGTTCGGTAAATGCTGTAATAAATCATGACTACTTAACGCAAGTACTACTCAACCAAGTATGCAACTCGGTACAGTTTTTCCGATCAACCCTACCGACGTCTGTTTAGGATTTGTTCGTTTCCGTGCAAGGCGGTCGCTGAACAGTGATGCGACAGATTACGTGAGGCAACACGCAACCATTCACTTTGTTTGTGATATGTGAAAGTGGGGCACGGTGACCTGAAGCCTGTGAGCGTGGTGGGCTTAGTATGCACGAGTTTCTATACGAAGGACCAAATAACGCTATCACACAGGGCTAATAGTGCTACGTGCGTTTCCATTGGCTACACATTCGCAACAACTAATAACGAGAAATAACAGCTAAAGGATAAATAAGGCTTTTAGGTCTATATTTATTTTCCCCAATGGTATGATTTGCTCCTAGGCCTTCTTGCTCGGCCAGCGAACACAACTGCACTGAAAAGAGTTCCGATAGATATTCTGATATTCCGATAGATTTGGCAGTTGGTTCGAGGGCAATTTTGGATTTTTATTTCTCAAATAAACATTGGAAAAACATCTTGCAAAAAAAAATGTAATATCCTCCAGAGGATAGTCACTGGTATTTTCCTTTTATGTCGACCAAAAACATCAGGGATGAACTCAAAAAACACAAAACGAAAAGCTGTATGCGATTCCCCCAAAAACTAAACAGACTTTCTGGAATGTAAAAATGTGCGAGAACTGCGTGAATGAGCACCAGATTTTGTAAGCGTACAGCAGGAGAACACGAGCGAGGTACACCAAAGCAGTGGGGACTAGCAGGATTGCTTTCAAGAAAGCCTCTTCTGCTCGGGTGAGAAGGCTTAATTATCTAGGTTTAGCCTGGCCACTATGATGTCATTAATATATCCATGTTTCAAGTGTTGCGTTTCTCCCCCGTGCATATGTATTAAAACCTGTGCCATTACCTTTTATTTTAAAAGATAATTTTTTTCTCGAATTGAACAATTATTTAATCTAATTTAGGGTACTTTTTTTAGGTGTGAGATATGCAACTGTCCCTGAAGAACAGAAACAATACATTTAACACTAGAAAATGTAATTCCACGCGAGGAATTACTTGTGCATAGGAATGCCCGTTATCATTCATTCAGTAGAGGCGGGGATCGAATCGCCAACCGTTCGGTTAGTGGACAACCCGCTCTACCCACTGAGCTATGCCGCCCAGTTTACAGCTGGAACGTAATTAGCGGAGTCAACGGTAACAATTGGAAAGCTAGGCTCAATGTCATCTCTAAGAGTGTTCTTTTTAATTTTACGTATAACGTTTACAAAAATGAAAAATACATAGCACAGCCATTGGGAAGTAAACCTTTGTTATGCATTTTGAATTAAATCTCAAGGTTCAGTCGTTTAGCCTCCATTAATTGCACATTTCGGTGTGAAGAATAATATGACGAAAAGTGATATCTAGATTGTGCATTCCTATGCACAATAATTATGTTCTCGCGTGGTCGTTTTCTCTCTCCACTCATCGGAGGGCTTAACAAGAACCATGTGCGTGAAAGAAGGACCGGTTCTTATTTTTTCACACACAGTCTGGGAGTAAACACCCGGCCTTGTCTTTGTCCTGAGCGGGAGGACTCAAAACCACAGCAGATGTCTTGATATTGGTTCACTGTCTTTCTGAAGCAACAGCAATTCAAACAATCGTAGAACCAAACAATCTAGATCCACACATCAGTTTGGGGGGGTGGGGGGGGGGTTGCACAGGCCTGTTGAGCCGAATCAACACCGAATCTGTCGCACCTTCGAGAGAAAACCACGTCAAGTAAAACACAAAAAAACAAAGGTTCGGGGTTTTCAAGAGAGCACCTTCTGCACCTGTGAGGCCGGTTCGGTGGTCCGCATACCTAATTACATGTAAATATGTTAACCTAGACTGTACGCTAAATAATAAGACGAAGACAATTGAGCCATACACATAACAAATTAAATGAAAAAAGAAACTAACTCAAAAACAACGGTCGATAATGATGTTACACACAAGCGAAACGAGCTCCTCGTCCAAATCGAGGGACACTTTGAGACGAGGGGGTCGCTGAAGCGCCGCCGTGCTGGAGTCCAGATCTGAGGAGGGGTCGGGGCGCGGGCGGGACGTTTACTGATTATTTCAGTTGAACTTTTAATTTTGGTTACGACGGGCGCTCCCCCGGTGGCGGGGACGTCGTCGCGGGCGCCGGTGATGAAGACAACGACGAAGATACAGAGCACAGATTAACGGCGGGCGCTTTCACCTCCCTCTTGTGAGTCGGCTGCGATGTCCACCCTGTTGGTTTTTCTATGATGTATCTGCTATGTTGATTAAATATAGATACTGCTGTTATTAATAAAAAAATTAAAAAAAAAAAAAAAAAAAACACACACACCGATGGTCACCACTGTCTTCTGCCTGCGTGGTTACATGACTGCATTTCGGCTGTTGTGTGACTGCTTTTCTGTGTGTGTGTGTGTGTGTGTATTTCCGTGTGTGTTTGCGTGTATTGGTGAGCAGACAAAAAACGCCTCCCAGAGCACTTTGTTTACAGAGTTGCCAGATCAAACCGCTGACTCGGCCCAGATCTCTCTCTCTCCCTCTCTCTTGCTTTCGTTCTCTATATTTCGCTCTGGCTCTCTCCTTTTCTCTTTCTCTCTCTCTCTCTCTCTCTCTCTCTCATGTTCACATCAGTGGTTCTCAACTGGTCCAGCCTCAGGTCCCCTATGTGTCATCAAGCCACAACCCAAAAATAATTACAGTATTTATTTACCGATGTTAAAAATCATTGAGCGAACGAAAAGCTGCAACAATTAGGGCCAAGCTCAGTGTACAGACGATGGGAAGACACTCTGGAGGAACAAACAGATGGAAAGACACTCTGGAGGGACAGACGGGAAGACACTGCGGAGGGACAGACAGACGGGAAGACACTGCGGAGGGACAGACAGATGGGAAGACACTGCCGAGGGACAGACAGACGGGAAGACACTGCGGAGGGACAGACAGACGGGAAGACACTGCAGAGGGACAGACAGATGGGAAGACACTGCAGAGGGACAGACAGACGGGAAGACACTGCAGAGGGACACAATGGATGAAAGGAACAGACAAGGGGTGTGTGGAACACACCCTCTCACTCCCAGTTGTAAGTTACCGGGTTTGATTCCCATTGCGTCATTGAGCAAGACGCCTAAATCCACTGCCATGTTTCTGAAATAATTGTCGCTTTGGATGAAAGTGTCAGCTAAATGACACACAAATACATAAAGCCTGAGCAGGGCTGCCACATATCCCATAATGCAATTTGCAATCCAAGCAAATGGCCCATTGGAATCAATCAGACAAACGTTGTTGGCCAGCATTTTAATTAAGAGGCTGCTGAAATAGTTTACAAGAGAGGATAAAACAGGCCTTAAATCCATCCCATTGAAGCTGATGATTACTGGTGAAGATGAAGATCAAGTCAGCCTTCTGTGAATGTTTTGCTTGTTTATCCCCCTCTCTCGTCTAAACCAATGCTGGATTTGAGAAAAAAAAAAAAAAAAAAAAGGAAATATTACATCGAACGGAAATCTGTTTGCCTGGTCGGCTGTCTCTTGACACTTCTGTTTTTACATAACTTCGTACTTGGAATGAAAAGTGTGTTTGCTTAATTACGTGACGAAAGGAAGAAAGAATACAAAGAGAGAAAGGAAAGAGAAAGATAGAGACAGACAGATCTTAATGACGCTTACCTAATTGAGGGTTGGAGACAAAAGGGAGCGCAAGGGAGAGAGAACTGGGTGAGAATGAGAGAGAAGACAAATAATGGGAGAGAGAATAAAAGAAGGGAGAGAGATTTATCAGCCCCACTAAGAGAGGGGCAGAGAGACAGAGAAAGTAAGGGGGGACACAGATAGAGGAGGGGGACGGGGAAAGAGACACAGTGTAAAACACCGTAGGCCTACTCTCTTCTGACAACGTGACAGAAGAGAGGTGGTAGAGGTAGAGAAGTACGGTGGGCGGCGCTGCCTTTCCTCCCTGGTTCTTGCTGAATTGCTGGATGTTTGAAAAATGAGACGACCACCCACCGTCTACAAATAGGCTAGACCACGTCAGTCCCCATCTTAATCATACACGATTTGAAAGCCGTATTGACGGCCACAACACGGCTGGCTGACTGAAATATCGATTTCATAATGATACAGTTGATTTATCCAAAGGCCATGCGCTAATGGTGCTTGGCGCCTGGCGGATTGTGTGCTCATTGATATTTAAGATAACACGATGTAAAGAAAATAAGTCACATCATTGGAATCTAATGAGGAAAATGGTTTAAGTGTCAGTGGTTCAGAGATTTTCAATTTAGGTATTGACCTGAAAGCAGCGAGATACTCCAGCGGGAAGCTCAACGAGAAAGTGAATCCATTTGAAGTAAAATGCTGCCATCTGCTGGCGAGACGTACACTTCACTCTGACAAACCAAAGTGGAAGGCTGTGTTTTGTTCTTCATTTCAATAAAGAATCCGTGTTTAGCACTTGTCATTTATTGTAAATAACGGAGCATCTTACATGCGACTTCACTGTATGATCTCAGTACTAAATCTGCCCACATGACAGTAATCACTCATAGTAATAGAACCGGTACTGACACCTTGTGGTAAGAAGTGGAACTACCGATATCACCACAGGCTGCATCTAAATCTATTAAACTTTTCTATCTTTCTCGACCGCGGTGTTAACGTCGTGTCATGTCGTCGTCTTCATCATCATTAGGGGTAGGCCTAATACGAAATCCGTGGGAACCCTATATTGTATTCGGCAGTGTTATTATTTTTGCAGGGTTGCCAACTCCAGTACAGTACAATTTTCTACAGTACAATTTTGGTCATGGTGATAAAGTCGGGTCTGGGAACTAGGTGTGCATTTTCTCGTATTTGAGGCGTGGTTTACGAATGCCTAGAGCCGTTTATTGGGCGCTACGAATGTCTATCAAATGGCGTCTGGTTCTTCACATGCTGCTTTGCGCGCGATTCATAGCCAATTGGTACTAAAAATTAGCTACTAAAATTACATTAATTGCTACAAAAGCTACTTAATACACTTTCTAAGGCTGCATCGAACGGTAACGTTGTGTCCGCTGCCATGTTGGATTAACACGCTACAAGCTTCGGTGTCGCGCATAGAAGTCTTCATCGTCTTGCTGCCCCCCGTTCTGTGATTGGTTCCCTAACTCAGGGGAAAATAAGGGCGGTGGTTTCCAGGCTGTCTTTGCAGTGAGAATGAAATCGCGCGCAAAGCAGCATGGGAATTCCCAGGCTAAAAGTCGGTATGAATTTAAACAAAATGTGTATATCGTGACGTCTCGGACTGGGTCTCCAACCCGTAAACGTTTCCTTGACACGGTCACTGTAAGACTCGAGGGGAGAAGATCCGGGCATAGGTCTTCCAGAACTTTGTGTCCCGTTATAGCGGTGTTGAGATATTTCAATGCATTTTTTAAATGTATTGCTGCGGTGCCTGAACCTGTTTAACTTTGAATGGGGACCGCGAACATTTTCTTTACTGCAGCCGCAGCCATCATAACAGACAAGCGCGAACCATTGATGAAATGAAGCAAATATAAAAGAAAGAACATAGTCTAAGTGTGCATGTAGGCATGTTGCATTAGATGTTTGATTAGTTTAAAAAAAAAAACCGTCGGTCTTACCGCCAGTTTACAACCGGTCCTAAATTGACAGGGTCGGTCGGGTTACGGCAAACCAGAATATTTTTAAGAATGGTCCGATTGCCGTCACCTTACCTGGCGTGGTGATTTTTTTAGCCCCTTTTTTGTGGGCAATACGGTTTTAAACTATTTGACTCGAACCTGAATTGAATTAGATGCATATTATTGCATGGAAAACAAATTATTATCCAGCAATTCACTTTAATACAAAAAAATAAAAAATAAAAAAAATAATAAAAACTGAATAAGGATAGGGCCCGGGAACAACGTTACATGTAGGATATTACATGTAGGATATTCCTCTCCTTTTTTTTTTTATTCTCTCCGTTTTTCTTCACCTCGTTTTTTTTTTAATTCTGTCCATAATTGTTCTTCACTTGTTTTTGTTTTTTTATTCATTCCATTTTCTATAGGCCCACCTCTGTTAATCTCGCCATACTTTTACCATACCTCATTTTGGATTTCTTACTCTCGTTAATTTTTCTATAGGCCTACCTGTTTTATTCTCTCCATAATCTTTCTTCACAGAGCGGAGAGCACATAGAGACTAATGTGTGTGAGGACCTGGTTCAAGTCTGAAATGGACACAACAAAACATTTTGTCGTAAATCTCATAAAATCCATTTTGCCACTTTGTCTTCGAGACATGGTGGATGAGGTTTTTACATGTTTACTTCCGGCTTCCATGGCATACCAATGCACTATGAAACGAACACCCAGCTTCAACCAAGTGACCGAAGCACCAAAAGCCTGTGTCACTCAACCACTCATACCACTTGGCAGATGGATAGTTGGCCTATGGGAAAACATGGTTAAAATTCCCCCATTGCTACAGTCGTAGACTGTTTATTGAAGAGGAGAAAGAGGAGATGAGCTCAGCAGGCGATCCACGTGGGTCATTGGCTGGCTCTCATGAGCATTAGATCGTGGGGTCGCCAGGACACTTGTTCGGCATTCTGCCTGGATAATGGAGAAGGGTAATGGAGCTAAGCTAGTTAAAGACTCACAATGTGTAGCTTGTAGCAGTATTGATCACAGCTTACAAGTTAGATAGCAATAATGATTGTTAATTGAAGAGCGTCCTCTCTGGAGTCGTTCATTGTCCATTCTGGGCCACCGTAGAAACATGATGGCGCAACATGGCTACTCCCTAAGTAGATTTGAAGGGCGCATTCTAAGGTAGCGAAAACACGATTCTCCGTTTGATGGATTTACCCATCAAAACGCTACCCTGACACACTCGGGACATGATGCGTTTTGTTAACGCACATCCTACCCTTTTAAAACCAATCGCACATTCATGCACAACTGCACTCTTTAAAACACTATAGATTCCTTAACTGTATTTTATACTGTATTATATTAGGTCCCGACGTCTTGCACTGTTTATTGTTGTCTGTTGTTTATTGCTTATTGTCACGCACCAACCACAAAGTCAAATTCCTTATATGTGCAAACATACTTGGCAATAAACATCTTCCTTCTGATTTATACACTAATTAAATTATATCATGATGATATATTTATTGATATTGTATTACATTTCTGCCAAGTGACGAAGTACCGCTAGAGGCCGCCCCATCCTAATCCCCAGCGCACCTCCAGTTCAACGACCCTGTCACCACCAACTCCAAACGTGTCGCGGCAGCCATCTTCAGCACGGCGGTCGCACACAGTCCGGCGCCGCCCGGTTAGCGAGCCCGCTGCAGGGGGAAGTAAAGCAGCCCGCTCATCCATCACCGAGCGCAGAGAGCGAACGGCTGCGGGGGGAAACCATCCATCAAATGTCAGATGGCTGCTGGTTACACCTGCACCGCCCCCCCCAGCCTGGAGAGTCAGGCTGCTGAGCCAACAAGATAAACTGGAGCTAATCTAATGTCTCTGACCTGTGTAAGCACTACTGACAGGTGGCGCCCTTGATAGACGTAAGGTAGGCATGGAGCGTCTTTCCCAGCCATGAGTAATAGTATACTGCACTATACCACTATATGTAAGTATCAGGCCCGGGTGGGATCTATTTTTAGCCTGGCCCACTTTTTTTCACTGGTGGAAGAATTTGAATAAACCTCTTATTACAAAACTCTTATTGTCCCTTTTTTATTGGATATCAAAATAAGGGGGTTGCTAAACGTAAAATTAAGGGGAAAAAAATGTCACTTGACCCATGTCCTACTGCTTGGGCTAACTTACACATGTCATGCTGGAGTTTAAACGTTGATTTTCACAAATTATATTTGTGATTCGTTATGGCTTAACAAAATAAACTAGGCTAATGATGAATTGGTTTAAGATTTTAAATGCTCATGTTGGCATTGCAAACGTAGCAAATAGCTAAATTATTATCATTAGATCCACATCTCTCTTTACCGGCTGCAACTTGTGCCTGTCCTCTGAACAGGTCAGTCATTGTGGCACATTTGGCAGCATCTTCTTCCAGCGCCCTTCTTTTTTTACACCTGGCCTTTTCGACGCCTCCTGGCCTTTTTCTTTTTTTTGTGTGTGTGCCTTTTTGCCTTTTTTTCTCTCCATAACCAACGACACTGGTCGCGCTTCTGTCCTCTGATCTTACCGGTACCGCTAAATAAAAGACCAACCATGGACCCAACCAACTCAGATATTAGGGAGGGGAGAAGTACCTTAGATTGTATAATCCATATTACATATACTGCGATGCTGGGGCTGAAATGTCAGACGAATGAAGAACGTCGTCTACTTTAGGGGATGATAAGTTAATGGTCAAAGTTATTTTTTTCCACTCAAGCGGCCCAAAAGACATTTGAAAATGGACCGGCCCACCGGGAAACCTCCCGAACCTCCCGATGGCCACCCCGGGCCTGGTCAGTATACTAAAGTACTGCACTATACTGGCCCAGTATAAAATACTATAGCCCATCATTATGACCAAATACAGAGGCCTTTCATAATTCAACAGTAGCATCAGTTCTTAAAAATTATTAATATTAATATTACTAAAAAGCTGGTAGTGACTTGTTCATGGCATACATGTCACGGTGAAGAGCCTGACCTGTCAGTTTGGGCGAAAATACTAATACTAATAAAAAATTAAGATTTCAATATCCTGTTTCATGTTTCATTATGGAGAACCACACTTGACTTGAAGTCAAACACTTCTTGGAACAAATAATTCACACCATGGCTGGCTTGTCTGTATGGAGAATACCTTTGAAGCAATGCAAGTGAAGGAAAGAAGCCCTTGTGTCTTTTTTTTTTTTAGGTCACCTCAGCATTATGTTCTTCAGGGGTAATTTAATTCCCACCTGCTTATGAATTACCATTCAGTAGATGAAAAAAAAAACCCCAAGCACCACTAGCACACAGCCCATCTTTTTACGTGAAATGAGATTTTGTGGAGAGTGGATTGCGGAGTGTCTCCAAATGAGCTTAGCACCAAATTAGCCTTGTCCAGCACATCTATTAACCTATCTAAACTGAAGACGCAGAGCAGATGATGCTGAAAAGGTGTGTGTGTTATGAGTCCTTCCAGACCACGGAACCCTGCAGGTAAAAATGCCTCCTGCCTGCTCCACCTGAAAGACCTGTTTCTGATCTATAGACTTTGCATACAGGTGTCTGATAGATCAATAATATTGGTAATATTGATATTCTTGATATCATTGAGAGGATTGAAAGGCCCTGATACTGTGTTTTGGACGACTTGGCAAATCCGCAGAAGTATGAAACGTTTCTTACACATTCTGTACATTACTTTTGGAAATTTTGTCAAATTTTATTCAGTCACATTACTTCCTAAAATTGCAATTAGTCTTGTACCCTGGACAGACACGCACGCACACACACACACATCACCAAAGAGAAATAAACAGTCTGAAAGCCTTCGTCAACACATAAACTCAAATGTATATTTTAAAAAACAAACAAACAAAACAAGAACTACAGTTCATATTATTTAAGAGCTGCTTTTGTCATTTTCAGAGGTAATTATTACGCTTATTTATTCATTTTCACACAGGACTCTTGAAAAAAACAAAAACAAACGAAACATTCAACAAAAACTAAAACACTGAGCCAGAAGTGGCGAGACACAGCACCACATAACAACTGTGTTCAGAAAAGTAAACCAAATAAAGTTTTGGTCACAACGATCCAAAGAACCTCCCGGAAATACAGCCTCGCCATTGGAGGGTTTATACGCTGCGATGTCTGGCCACTTCCTGCAAAGTGCCGTTAAAAGAGTTTTTATTTTTAAATCTTTTAAATGTCATGTTTTGAGCTTCTTTTGAAAGGGGGGGTTATAATACACTGGCTCTGCGTGAATTCACTCATATGACGTACGCACTGTTTGTAACATTTACACACAAAATCTGCAGGTTTTTTTTCTCTTTTTGGACTTAATACTCGTTCTTATTTTATGTTTTTTTTTTTTTGTTTAAACTTTTAAAGACAACAGTTAACAGTTCGGAAATGGTGGCTCTACAATTCAGACAAATCTTTTTTCTCATCATAAGGCCCATTTTTCTTTTCTTTTCCAGCTCTTCAAACGATTTCATGTCAAGACATTTTATTTAGCTAATTAGTTTCGTTTTTTTTTTTTTTTTTTTTTTTTTACATTTTCTTCTGAATCTTTTTTACAAACACGGTTCACCTAAGAGCTCCGGGGGAAAGAGTTGAGGTGGGGATGATGGAGACGTTGTCCGCTGTGGACGTCTGCTTGGGACAAGCAGGGGGTAAAGGTAGGGGGGAACTTCAGGGCCTGTGCTTCACTAATACCATCTGTCATCCAGATCTGTGATCCATTCCTCCCATAAGGCAGTCCCGTTTACATCTTTTCTTCAGTTGTCTCGGCTTGTTCGCCGTCTCATCTCTCTCTCTCTCTCTCTCTCAGACGTCCGTCCCTTGAGGGTTTTCTGTTTCGTTTGGCGAGCGCGCACCAAAACGCCAGATTTCCGACAGCCGGCGATAAAGTCAATTGGAGGCTCGCCGCCAATTAGCGTACCACTTCCCGTTCCGGAGAGAGGAGGACATTTTGAAAACGGGAAGACATGAGGGGGATGGAAGGCGGAGCAAGAAAAAGAGAGGGTGAGAGAGTAAGGGGGAAGGGTGGGGGATGCAAACTCCTGCTTCTCCGTTGTCCGTTTTTGTGCAAACTGGGATGTAAACAAAGACTGTTCTGAGGACCTGTGGGGGAACTGACATGGGGCGGGGAGATGTGGGCGGTGTGCTCTTCAAAGTTATTCTAACAGATTGATTGACAGGTACAACAGCAACTTCAATGAGTTGTTGTGTGTGTGTGTGTGTGTGTGAGGGGGGGGGGGGAGGGGGGGGTAAAGCTGCTGACAGAAGCCACTGCAGAGTTTCCTGTGCTTTTTTTTTTTTTGCTGCTTTACAAATGAAATCAGGGGGGCGGGGGGCGGGCAGGGGGGAGGGGGGGGGGGGGTCACTAAGGGAACGTCTCGTGTGCTTGGAAAGTTTGAGGATGGGGTGCTGGAGGGGTGGCGGGGTGGCGGGGGGGAGGGGGGGGGGGGGGAACAGTACCACAAGGAATGCCTTTTGAGGGTGAAAACACAACGGGGGCACCCCGCATCGAGACTGGTCACGTTCATGCTTACTACATCCCTTTTAACAACATTACCCACCCACCTGTTGAGATTACAAAAGAAAGTACAAAATACCTACCACCTTGTCCCTACACCCCCCCCCCAATTTAACTATAATAATTTATCCCTCTATGGTTGATATATATATATTTGTATATATATATATATATGTATATATATACACACACACACGCGGGGAGCACGGGGAGGTCAAAGTTTGCTTGGCGTTGCGTTAGCTTGATTCTTCGCCTCCGTCTTTTTCTCACAACAGGTCTATGTACAGGAGCCCGTCCCCTCCGGGGGAGATGATGAACGAAACAAACCAACCCAAGGTAGGGGTGGGGTGGAGCGGAGTGGTGGAGTCGACAGTGAACGGCGCGCCCCCCGGCCCGGCTCTGTCGGGTCGACGAGGACCAGGGGGCGTACGGTCCTTTGCGGGTCGGGTCAGGGGCTTAGTACACCCAGGAGACGGGCACCCACTGGGAGGTGGTGCACACCAGGTCCACCGCCTCCTCCAGCAGGCGGATGGTGTCGTCGATCTCGTTGTTGATGATGGTCTGGTCGAAGTAGTGGGCGTAGGTCTTCTGCAGGGTCTCGGACTCCTTCTGTAGCCTCTGGAGGGAGTCGTCCTGGTGGGAGGGGGAGGACAGGGAGGGTAGTTTAGCGGGCGAGGTGTCCCTCAAGACTCTTTTCTTGGTCCGCTGTGGTTCTCAATACGTTACGTGTGAGCGATGCTTCATGTTCAAGTGAGAGCGTTAGGGAAATTTGGGATGCAGGACTGGAGGGGATTATAATACGGGGGACAGTTCACCACTTTTGACACCACAGCAGGGATCAGATCAGGCTAGGATTGCATTCCTACGACAGGCACGTAAACACAAGCTAGAGGGTGGGGTCAGCACCATCGGCTCAAGTACTCACAGGCAGTTTCCTGCACCACCGCGGTATCTAGCATGCAAAAGAAAACGCACAAAGGCGTGCCGAGGAGAACAAGACAAACCATGCTCAGACAACAAACAAGATGCAAGTACAAATGACACGTAACAAACTGCTGCTTCAAAATTAATCACTGAATGAAACTGAGGGAGCAGGCAATCAAGAGGACCACACCCTACAAACTAATGATGACTCAGATGACCTTCTGGACCAGACAAACGGCGCGGTCCGGAAGCCGCGAGGAAGGAGGAACGTGTACTTGCCTCCACGTCAGTCATGCCCGGCGTGATGTTGGGCGCCGCGATGAACACCACGTAGGGAGCAAACTCAGCGGTCCTCAGGATCTTCAGCGCCTGGTGGAGAGAGAGAACCGTTAGGAACAAGTCTGGACAGCGTAGCAGGGCTTGCCACTTAGCCCATTTTGCTCCCATACACGACTTACAAGTAGATTTATTTTAGGATAATACATTGATTTATATTTGATTGAATTGGGTATTTCAATACATTGTTTGTGTTGCCATTCATACACACACATTCAATACCCCACACTCACAGCACCTGAAAACATGCCTTATTGCAGCCGAGTGGGGCTCCACAGAAAATGGCCCCATGTTTATTGTGCCTATTAATCATTTATTCATTTTATTATTTTGTTTACAACGGTGCCGATGCCATTCACCCCGTTAAAGACCCTCGCCTCGCCGTACAAACCCTGACTAACTTATACTGAACATTGGACCAAACCTTTGGGCTTTGACCCATGGACAACCAGAACCACAAACCCTGACTAACTTCTACTGAACATTGGACCAAACCTTTGGGCTTTGACCCATGGACAACCAGAACCACAAACCCTGACTAACTTCTACTGAACATTGGACCAAACCTTTGGGCTTTGACCCATGGACAACCAGAACCACAAACCCAGACTAACTTCTACTGAACATTGGACCAAACGTCGGGCTTTGACCCATGGACAACCAGAACCACAAACCCTGACTAACTTCTACTGAACATTGGACCAAACGTCGGGCTTTGACCCATGGACAACCAGAACCACAAACCCTGACTAACTTCTACTGAACATTGGACCAAACCTTTGGACTTTGACCCATGGACAACCAGAACCACAAACCCTGACTAACTTCTACTGAACATAGGACCAAACGTCGGGCTTTGACCCGGGACGGGTCCCCACGGACCACCAGAACCACAGCGACCCAGCCCCATGAGCCGGCTCACCTGGGGCTCCACGTCCAGGATGGAGATCATGCCCTGGCCATGGATCTGGCGGATGGTCTCAAGCCGCGTGCCGTACATGGCGTCCTCGTGGCTGCCGTACTCCAGGTAGTCATTGTTGCTGATGTCCTGCATCATCTGGTCGTGGGACACAAAGTAGTAGTTCTTGCCGTTCTCCTCGTCCTTCTTGGGCGGGCGGGTGGTGTCTGTGGGGGGAGAGGGGGGGGGGGAGGAGATGGGAGGATATGGGGTGGGAGAGGGGAGGAGGAGAGGGGAGGATATGGGGAGGGAGCAGTGGTAGATGTGTCTACTTGATGGACAATCTAGAATACTACAGAGAATTAAAGTTGATTGAAATCTCATTTCTTAATGATAATTGTTCATAATTACATCCCAAAATCAACTGGGGCCGGTTTGTTATTATTAATAATTCATATTCATTGCTGGATGCTGTGATTGTGATGCATACGTTCGTTTCCCAACCCAGTATGAAACGAACCCCTAATGCTGGCTAATATCATTTGTAAATATCAAACAAAATCGGTGGGTTTGAATTGAACAACAGACCTTTCCATGGCACCTAGCCTTTAGCTTGTGACCGTAGCCTCTTGGCTAACGCCGCTCTAGATTCCGGGCGTTAGCTTGCCGCGGATGGCGTTTCGCAGCACTTACGAGGAATGGGGTAGGCGAAGCGGTCCGGGTGCTTGGTGATCAGGGTGTTCTTGATGTGCCTCCTGCCGACGCCGTGGGCCCCTGAGCACAGACAGCAGACACCAAAACAACAGTTAGCATCAGCGCAATAGTGAGCAAAGAATCCTCTTCATCCCAGGCAAGCTGTGTGATGTCTTAGCTGAGAGACATTCCAAGGGAAAAGTCGTATACCCAATGGTTGTAATAAGCATAACAAGCAAAGACGTGGTAGTTTTCTTTTTCTTAAGCAATGTCAACGTCATCTGCATAACGACCAACAAGAGATACAGATGGAGTTCAAAACTTAAGTTACAGTTACGCCCGTACAGCAGCGTTATTCCAACCCCTGCATTTTGAAAACGTCAACATACATTTTCTTTCTCTGAGCTGTCAATGCATCGTTGACTTCATTGGTTTCTCGCGATGAAAAAACAACAACCGAGTGTGCGTCAACGTGCGTTTCCTCTCGCTACCCACCCAACAGGACAAGTGTTTTCCTCCTGAACGACGGCAGTTTGACCACTTCCTCGTACGTCACCAGGTCTAGTTGGTCGAAGACTGTTGAAAAAAAGTCAGGGTTTCAGCGGCATGAAAAAACCAACTGAAGAAATGTTGACGTAAAAAAACAGTTAAAGGCCAATCACAATGCCGCGGTAAATCCAAACAGGTTGGCGTGGTATTTGACACTGGTATATGTGCTTCATGGCGTCAAGTGAAATGATGGGAAAACTGGCAAGGCTTCAAAGTGGTCCTAATGCTGTTGATGCTACATAGTGAATGATGCAAAGGGTTACACTGTAGGTTGGGAACATGAGCTACAACAGTATGTTCAATTCTAACAGAAAAAAACTGCAAAAGGGGATGTATCGGGGTGATGCTAGTTAGTCTAATACTGTTTTTGCTGTTTGGAGGGACATTCTCCCTCTAGCGTCCTGGATCAATCATATATTTAACTTAATTACAATTTAATTGTAATTTACATTTAAAACATACTGGAGCCTCTGAGCAGACTGCGATCAAGAAGGTTACAAAAGTGTGTGGTTGAAGCTAAATCTACGCAAATCTGGGCTAATCAATGCTAATCTGACTAGCATTCCAACTGTAACCGGTCAATAAGAGCGCTCAATCACGAAGGGCTAGCCATCAATCAATGACGAAGGAGGAAGTTGCAAGGGGGAGGAGAGATGGGGATGGGGGCGGGGCATGTGGGGTTGGGGCTGGGGGCTCACAACCTATGTGGGTCTGGAGTTACTTACATGCAGCCAAGTCATTGGGTAACAGGACAGCATGGAAGTTAGACAAAGGAAGGGTTAGGGAGGGGTTAATAAAACACACAAGACACACATGAAAAGGCAAACAGTAAAAAGCTGTCGCGGTGGCAACATACAGTAGACAGGTAAGTCAGGTCAATGGTTGTTAATCACATCAAGGTTAAGACATTCAACAACAGGCGCACCGCTTTACATTGAAACACCTGTTTATATTTCAACAGCTGCACATTGACGGCCAAGAGGAGCATTATAGAGATACGACGTGACAGAACCTTTTCAGCAGACTGACACAAACATGGACCGAGACGCATGTAAGAATCAGAACAGACGCTCCTCTGCACACAGCTTGCTGAAGTGGCACTTTCATTTAACAAACTGAACCTCACATCTGTATTCACTTTCAGAAGCTTCATTCCTGGGACCCATTTTTGGATGAGGGCTGACTCATTTGTTTGCATCAAGGTTTCCATACTGCACCTCATACTGTTTACACTGTTTATATCATTTGTATATATTCGTGACCCCTTTTTATTTAGATTTTTTTGTATTCATATTTTTACATATTTATTTATATTTTGCATGCGTGTCTTGCACCGGGGATCGAGGGAAACTGCAATTCTGTTTTTGTGTATGTCCTGTACATTCATGAAAACTGACAATAAAGTTTACTTTGACTTGACTTGACTTGAAGTGAAGCCTCATGTAACCTGTAACTAGGTCACAGGTCACGGTTACGTGTATATAGTATGTTTTATTTTATCTTATTAGGGACCGAGCCTGTGAAACAGGACGGAGGTCCCTTTTGTTTTTGGTCCGTTTATTATTATTATTTCATTCTAATAGTTTTTATTTTATTTTAATTTTATCTCAAACTGGTAAATTTATTGTGCATATACTTTTGTTTTTAGAATTTTTTTTAGAACGCTCTTTCCCACTGTACTGCTGATCACTGAGAATTAAGGGGGATTAATAAAGGACTATCTATCTATCTTCTTATCTATGTAACTATGGCAATAGACAGCTGGCTGTATGGAGTGACCATGCTGGGGGCCGCGCCCTTGGATTAAGGCGTGTGTTACCCATGTGGTGATGGGTCAGATTTGCTATAAGGAGTGTAAGTGGACCAGATCTAAAGGCCAGATCTCTGATCTAACAGACTCGGGTGTGGTCAGTCCACTTGTTTCCCTGCTAGTGCTCTGTCTCCGTCTCTCATGTTTTGTCTGTGCCTCTGTCTCTCTCTCTCTCTCTCTCTCTGTATGTTTGTCTTTCCTTCTCACATGTATGTTTCTACTCATACTCTTAAGAAGAAGAGAGGACCTTTCGGTCTTTATTGGTCATTCTCAGTATTTTTTAGATGTGGGAATGAAATGTGTCCTCTGTATTTGACCCATCCTATGGTACATAGGAGCAGTGGGCTGCTAGGTTCATTTGACCCATCCTATGATACATAGGAGCAGTGGGGCTGCTGTGTTCATTTGACCCATCCTATGGTACATAGGAGCAGTGGGCTGCTGTGTTCATTTGACCCATCCTATGATACATAGGAGCAGTGGGCTGCTGTGTTCATTTGACACATCCTATGGTACATAGGATCAGTGGGCTGCTGTGTTCATTTGACCCATCCTATGGTACATAGGAGCAGTGGGCTGCTATGTTCAGCGCCCGGGGAGCAAGTTGGGGTTCAGTGTCTTGCTCAAGGACACGTCACTCTTCTTGAATAAAATGATGTATGTGTGCGTGTAATTATGTCAATCATGTATGTGGTGATGTCCTGTAAGCATTTAGTATGCGTGAGTTACAGCTGTGCTGCACATGTGTGCATTTACTTGTGTTATGCTTGTTTGTGTGTTTTACCTGTGCGTATGTTTTATGTATGTGTGTTTTATGTTTTTGTGTCTGTATTGTACGTGTTTGTGTGTATGTAACGTGAGTGTATGTTTTTTGAGTGTGTGTGAGAGTATGTGTGTTTGTATGTTTTACGTGTGTTTTTTCACATGTGTGTGTGTGTGTGTGTGTGTGTGTGTGTGTGTTTGAGTGTGGGACACATGTGCGTTTGTATGTTTTACTTGTGTATGTGTGTGTACTTGCGTGTGTGTGTGTGTGTCTGTGTGTGTGTGTATACGTGCGTGTCTGTACGTGTGTGTGTGTGTGCGTGCGTGTGTGTACGTGCGTGTCTGTACACGCGCGAGTGTGTGTGTATACGTGCGTGTGTATACGTGCGTGTCTGTACGTGTGTGTGTGTGCGTGCGTGTGTGTACGTGCGTGTCTGTACGTGTGTGTGTGTGTGTGTCTGTGTGTGTGTGTGTGTGTGCGCGTGCGTGCATGCGTGTGTGTACCTGCGTTGTGCTTGGCCAGGTACTTGTCCTTGTACTGCTTCTTCTTCTTGCCAAACCAGGTGCAGCTGGCCTGCTGCTCCTGCTTGGTCTTCTCCATAGCGATGCACGCCACCCGCCTGACACACAAACACACACAAGCACATACATGAGCACACACACACACACAAACACACGTGAACACACACATGAGCACACACAAACACACATAAATAAACACACACAAGCACATACATGAACACACACAGAAACGTATCAAACCGAGACCAAAGCGTAGACCCAAAACGAGGATCGACTTAAAGCGTCGGCTATGGTTCCGCGTAGTGATGGTTCTGCGTGGTTGCGTCAACGCGGAAGCATAACGTAAGCATAGCTCAGCCTTCAGACGGCGGAGAGTGAAAAAGTGAGTGGGAGCGGCCGGGCCACACACCACTCCTGGAGTTCCGGAGAGGGAATGAGGCCAGCGGTGGCGTGCTTGGTGTTCTCCAGCTTGCCCTGCCACCAGTTGTGGTCGTCCTTGGAGATGATCTGGATGATGTCGCCCACGCGGAAGCGGATGCCCGCCTCCTTGCAGGGGATGAGGTCGTCCTTGGTGGGGTCGTACTCGAACTGGGCGCGCACGTAGATCTGAGGAGAAGATACGGGGCACAGAGAGGGAGGGGAGAGCACGTTTTAGGGAGACAGGGTCCTGGTGTTGGTGGAGGAGTGAGTGGCGGCGTGTTGGGGTTTCCTGGTGTTGGGGTGAATAAGCAGAGAGGGGAGGGGCTGCTGGAGGGGGGGTCGACGTGATTACAGCTCAGTCCTGTGGGTGGGCATCCATGGTGGTCGTGTCTAAGTAGCTCTGTGGCCTGTGGATGTACAACTTGGGAAACATGAAGGACACATGCTTGTTACGCATGTTCTTTGTTTGCATCATAACACTTACTGCTTGATCTAATACATTCCTTTATTTTGGGCCACCATTCCAACAATTGCATTACAAAACACAAACTGCAGCGATTGCCAGAAATGTTAAAAAAAATAAAAAATTGCACTGCGATATCGGCACAAAATTGGCACACGGGTCGGTCCAGCTCTGCGACACGGTCTCACTCTCCAAGCGCTGAAAACAAAGACAAAAGAACACTGGGGGGCAAAAGCGTGAACCCACAGAACAACGACAGCCTGAGAGCAGAAGCAAGCGGTCAGAAGAGCAGGAGGGCAGGGAGCGGGCCAACGCTGAACGTCACCGCGGAGTCCCACGCTACCGCCACGACTACAGTCATCACCACCATCACAATCACAACCATCATCATCAACACCATCACTACCATCAGCACCACAATCACAACCATCATAACTGTCACAACCATCATCATCAACACCATCACCACCACAATCACAACCATCACAACAATCACAACAATCACTACCATCATCCCCAAGAATCACAACCATCATCATCACAATCACAACCATCGTAACCGTCACAACCATCACCACCACAATCACAACCATCGTAATCGTCACAACCATCACCATCACCATCACAACCATCACCACCACAATCACAACCATCATAGCCGTCACAACCATCACCATCAACACCATCACAACAAGAAACACAGGTCGATACGTCTCCATCGCCAACTTTGGTACTTCCCCTTTTCACTTCTTCGGAAGTGACAGGTGAGTTCCATTTCTCTTCACGTCAGAACCCTACATGAGACGCGTGCGTCGCGGCACGCAAGGTAAGACAGAACAATTCACTCAGTTTACAAAAAACTGTTACAAAGCAAGTGACGCAAATACACAAAAACCACCGCGACCGCGTTCACCATCGCCATCCCAATCACAACCAAACCACCACCACCACCACCACCCACACATCTACTCACAGACAAAGCGAGACACATCAAGCTGCACTTCAGCCTCGGCTCCGGTTAGCATGGGATCAGACAAAGCAACGAGAACAACCCACAGCGAAGGGGCGGGGCCAGGGGGCCGGGGGCTTGCTGGTCATTCCCAGGGCAGGAGGTGGTCTTACCTTGATGGACATTTTGTCCTTGATTGGAGGTCTGGAGATCTATTGTGGGTCAGGGGGGGTTGGGGGGGTGAGATCACCACACACACACACACACACAAGTCATGCAGAAGAAAAAGGAAGAGAAAGAAGAGAAAAAAGAAAAGAAAAACGACGTTCTTTGAATGGCATGGGCCGACGCGGTGGTGGGGGTGGGGGGGGTGGAGTCATAAGGAGGGGGGACTGGTACTTGCTGTTGATTGGTCGGTGGTGTCAGGAAGACGGGGACAGGAGGGGATTGGCGTGAAGACTTGGAGGTGTGTGTGTGTGCGTGTGTGTGTGTGTGTGTGTGTGTGTGTGTGTGTGTGTGTGTGTGTGTGTGTGTGTGTGTGTGTGTGTGTGTGTGTGTGTGTGTGTGTGTGTGTGTGTGCGTCTGTGTGTGTGTGTGCGCTAACCTGGCGGCCTTTGGGCTGGATAGTGGACGGCAGGTCCTGGAAGAGAAGAGAACAGACAAAAAATGTGTCTGGGTGTTTCTGTTTATGTGAGAACATTCGCGTGTTTCTCATGAACGTTTCTCTTTCTGTATGTATGTAAGTGTGTGTGTGTGTGTGTGTGTGTGTGTGTGTGTGTGTTTGTGAGTGCGTACACACCAGGATGGAGCTGGTAACACTAGCGTGTCCATTGGCTGGTGACTGTTGGGACAGGTCTGGAGATTCCTTCTGTAATAACAAAAGGCAAATGCATGCAGACACACACACACACACACACACAAATAATTACCAACAACAACAATTTAAGCTTCATGTGCATATGTGTGTGTGGCTGTGTGTGTGTGCGCGTGCGAGTGTGTGAGAGAGCACATGTGACATGCTAACCTCACAGGACATGGACTGGGAACGGTAGCTGGGCACGATCTTGAACGTAATGCTGCCTCTCATCTCCCTCTGCAGGGAGAAGCATCGATGATCAACACACACCCATGATGTGAACCCATCACAAAACACAGCCCCTCACTGTGCAAACAACACAGTGCGCATTCAGAAACACGGGCTCCTGTTGGCTTCCTGTTGACTGAAGTACAGCCTTTGTGGTTACATAGATTATTTTGTATTCCTCTAAAGGAACACTAGAGGGCAGTGGAATATACAAAAAAAGTTATTCAATCATTTTACTGCCTGACATTAAATAAACTGCATCTGGTAACTGGCATGCATTTTTTTGTGCACATTTTTATTTAGTGCTATATAAATGTAATGTATTCTTATTATTACAATTATTCACATTGCTATTAATAAATGAATAAATAAAGCAATAAGCATGTAATACAGTGTGGGTGAAGGTGAGGGTGAGGATTGGCTGGATAAATAAATTAGGATGTGTGATTGGCCAGACGTACCAGCATCTTCTGGAGCTGCTCAACCGTCTGGTTGGCGACACTGATGCCGTTGATCTCTCGTATCTCGTCTCCGATGTGCAGGGTCCCTGAGGGCGGGACATACAGTATGAGTGACAGTTTCCATGGAGTTTGCGGGTTCCTTACACACTGTGGGAACTCAAATCTACATTGCGTTGTTTTTAACTGTGGCCATGTAAAGACATAAAACTACTTCCATAAAACTACTTTACATACACACTGGACTATTTGTACTCACCTGCACTGGAGGTGCAAATGTTGTTATAAATATTGGCACACTCCATACACTTTAAAACCTTACATATTTTATATATTACACTGATATTTCACCTGAGTGCTCTACTGTATTATTCTGTATTATACTGTAATATATATATATATATATATATATATATATATATATATATATATATATATATATATATATATATATATATATATATATATTTATTTTTTTATACTATATTTTTCTTTCTTTTTTTTTTTCTTTTGTTTTCTTTTGTATTGTTATTTTCCTAATATTTAATTTAACTCTTGTTATTTGTGGAAGCAGGTACAAAGAAAATTTCACTGCACATTGTACTGTGTATGATTGTGTATGTGACAAATAAAACTCTTGAATCTCTTCCGAATAATATAAAGTCGGTGTGTCAATCGGGTAGGCATTTTGTGTGACTTTGCAGTGGTCCCAGACATGAGAGAAGCAGAAATCTGTTCCACCTCTCAACAGTAATGCAGATGGCCTGTCGAGTTGCTGAAAACACAAACCTTGCCGGTGGATCATTCCACCGTGCATGATGCGGGCGACGATGCAGTGGTTGAGGTCGTTCATTTTGAGAGTTATGCCCTGGAGAGATGAGGACCAGAGGAGAACACCAGCATCACTAACAGAGACATGCACCATGACACCGGGAAAACTGATATGACGAAAGCGGTACGAAAGTTATAGCTAGAAATAGGTGTGAGTCCCCGTACCGAAAGACAGTCTGCCCACCAGTGATGGGAATAATGGCGTTATAAGTACCGGCGTTAGTAACGCCGTTACTTTTTTCAGTAACGAGTAATCTAATTGATTACTCATCTCATTATTATAACGCCGTTATCGTTACTTTCAAAAAATATGTTGCATTACTACATTGAAGACAGATGTTTTGCATCGGACCTCTGAGCCGAGTGACAGAGAAAATCTTGTTCCTCCCTTGTCCTTGGTGAGGGCAGGAGCACGAGACAACCGCAAAAGCGATGACGATTGGCTGGGGTTGAGTAAAATTCTATGGTAAGCCAATCAGAGGGGAAGTTAGGCGGGTGCTTAGTCTGCTTACTTACGCTGTGCGCATCAAAGTTGAGCAGCAGTAGGCTACGAGAGGTCGACTAAAGACGTTAATGTGAATCAGCTAGAAAGAGATGGCGAGCCCAAGTAGTCCAAAAACAGCTTTCTTTAAATGGAAATATAGCCATTACTTTTCCCTCCAAGAAATTAAGGGGACAAGTGTGAGCGTGAAATGCACATTATGCCCTGGAGTCAAGTACCTGTCCACGTCGTTCTCGAGTAATTCCAATTTAATGAAGCATCTTGCAACTATACATACATCCACGAAATTAGTGGCACTTTTCAGTAATATTGAAAGCACTTATTATTACACAGTTGACTGATCTATTTCTTCGAGGAAGAAATCACTTACATTGCGTAAAACCATACGTACAGTGGCCCTCATTTATCAAACGAGCGTAGCCCGCTGAACATGGGACACACTGTTGACTGCAACAGTGATTTGTTTCCATATAGCGTTTTTTTGCTTGCCCTTAATTAGATTAGATTCAACTTTATTGTCTTTGTGCAGAGTACAAGTACAGGGACAACGAAATGCAGTTGGCGTTCTAACCAGAAGTGCAAATGAGCGATAAAGGTGCGGGTTGAAATGCAGAAATGCTGACAGCCTGAGGGAAAAAGCTTCCCCTGGATGCCAGCTTTTAGGCTACCAAATAAAATAAGACGGTGCGCATCAACAAGTGACACGAGTGTCTCCATTTCTGTTTCTGAAAAATTCCGCTTCTTCTTTGCCGTTGGATGTTTCTCCATGTCGTAAAAGTGAAGCCTAGTTTATACTTCTACGACTGCGTAATCCGTAATCCGTCTGCGTAACTACGGAGACCCCTCGAGCCCTCATAGTTCTCCGTCGTGGTGACGGATACGCAATGCAATTTCCCGCTTGACCAGTAGTGGTCGCTACGCAAGACTGGCCATGACATTCACGCAAGTAAATAAGTACAAAAGGGAAAGATAGTTAAGAGGGGATCAATTATTAAATAGAAAAGGGGATACGTCATAAATGAAATGCTTTTAAAAGTAAAAACCGTACACAAACTAAAAAAAAAACTATGCAACAATTTAGTGCAATTTGCCACCGTCTCTTTTAAGTTTCACAAGTTCAAGTAGGTTGGCTTGCATTTTGGAGCTTTATGCGTCCATATAGTAATGTAAAGTATATGTAGCGTATATATATATAGCGTATAGCGTATAAAGCGTAGGCCTATATACATAAATGGCGCTGCCAGTGTTTACGTTGTGATAGAAGTCGATAGCGATAGAATGTGATTCATTGTGAGTCATTCATGTGTAAATGACGTGTTTAGAGCTCCAATCGCAGCCCTTGCGGTCTCCGTTGTACGTAGACGGAGTGACGGATACTTAAAAAATATTTCAGGCCGACGGAGACGGAGAGGGCTCTCCGTACCCGACGTACAGCACTTTACGCAGAAGTATAAACTAGGCTTGAGGGGCGAGCAGGGTTGCCAGATGCCAGCAAGGTTTTCCAGCCCAAAACCTGAGAACCTCCTCAAAAACCGCGCGATTGCACAAAAACCCGCGCATTTTTTTTTAACCATTTAATATGGTTCAATGTGTTGCAATTTTAGCTGTATGTCACTTGTATGCAGCATTAAAATGCAAAATGATTCTTAACCCTTGTCATGTTGTCTGTTATGATAGGCTATTTTGTGCTTGGCCGCATGAGTCACTACTTTTCAGAAGTCAGACTGCCCACACTGCCATCTTCATGCGAATTGTTCTAGTTGATGCAACATTGTAATCACAGAAAACCGCAACATTCTGATGAGTTAGAATAATTTGTTGCAACATTGTAGCCACTGAAAACCGTAAGATTCTGATGCGCAAAAGCCCTGTTTACATTAACCCGGGTAAACCCAAAAAAGCATTAATATTTATCCGTTTAGCCCTTCCGTCCACATTAGAACGGAGAATTCCGACGCTGAAAACGATGCTTTTCAGAAACGGTCACAGAGGTGGATGAATGTGAAAACTCCGGGTTCGTGTTGTAGTGTGATCAGGGTTTTTATCCACCCGCCCAAACCCCATTTTTGCCCGCAAAATACATCGCAAAACCGCCCAATCTGGCAACCCTGGGGGCGAGACTTCTGAAGACGTGCTTTTATAGGGGCGTGTTACGTTAAGTACGATTGATCTCAGCCGCCGTATTTATCAACATCAAGCTCATTCATACGCTGGAATTGGTGTGATACGAAAGTGGGTCCTATCGTAAGATGAATCATATGCCTTCAATAAATATCAAGTTCCAAAAGATATATTGTGTAGTCTCACATTCCCACAGCAATGTTAAAATTGTTTAGATTTGTGCACTGTGGATTTCTGTTTGTAATGTATTGAGTCTTCATTTCATTATAATACTCAGATTTATCATAAATAATTGAACACACATGTTTTTTTAAGTTCTTTCAAAGAGGGATGGAGATGGGGTCCAAATTATTTGACACATCAGTATTTAAAAATTATTTGAAAGTCACGCAATAGTTACTTTCCAGAGTAACTAGTTACTTTTAGAGTTTGTAACTCAGTTACTACTTTAGTTACTTTCTGGGAGAAGTAACTAGTACTTTAACTAATTACTTTTTTAGCGTAACTTGCCCAACACTGCAGCCCACACACATGCATACAAACACACACATTTGCTAAACTTTTAATGTGTTTGCCTATGAGTGATTGAGTGAGTGAGTGAGTGAGTGAGTGAGTGAGTGAGTGAGTGAGTGAGTGAGTGAGTGAGTGAGTGAGTGAGTGAGTGAGTGAGTGAGTGAGTGAGTGAGTGAGTGAGTGAGTGAGTGAGTGAGTGAGTGAGTGTGTGTGTGTGTGTGTGTGTGTGTGTGTGTGTGTGTGTGTGTGTGTGTGTGTGTGTCTGTGTGTGTGTGTGTGTGTGTGTGTGTGTGTCTGTGTGTGTGTGTGTGTGTTGACGTGCGCACCATGGGCTCGTCGGTGTTCTTCTGGAACTGCACCAGGCGGACCCGGGTCACGTTCTCCAGGTCCATGTCCCCGGCGGCGCTCTCCGGGGAGTCCCCGTTGAGGTAGGGTGAGGTGGGCGGGGGCGTGACCCTCAGGGCCTCGTCGCTGTACACCTCGTGGGCCACCACATCGTGGGTCTGCAGCAGCGCCTGCGCTCACCGTAGGCATGGTAACCGGGACAGGTGGCGGGGGGTGGGGGCGGGGGGGGGGGAAGACATAAATGACACATTAGAAATTAGTTTAAAATGGTCAAAAATCAAACAAGAGTTTGAAGTGTAAAAAACTAATTAAGGGTTAGAAATAAATAAATAAAAAACCTAAGGGTTAGAAATAAAAAACATACTAAGGGTTAGAAATAAAAAAATAACTAAAAGTTATGAACAAAAATAAATACATAAGGGTTAAAAGTAAAAACAAAACCCCCCAAAAATAAGGGTTCAAAATGTTCAAACAAGCCAAGGGTTGGAAATGTTCAAAAACACAAAAAGGGTTAGAAATGGTGAAATAGAGCCAGTGAGAGAGAGAGAGAGAGAGAGAGAGAGAGAGAGAGAGAGAGAGAGAGAGAGAGAGAGAGAGAGAGAGAGGGGGGGGGGGGGGAGAGGAGGGGGAGAGCTACAGAGTAGGGCTTACATTAATCCTATTTCCACCACCACTGACCGTGTCAGTAACACACACACAGCTGCGTCACCCTCAACCGTCTTCCTTATAAAAGAAAAGGCAACTAAAGCAACTAAAGGCTAATATTTCATCAAACAAACTCATCACCTTTCCAGACAACCAGTCACATGAGACAAGTGCAGATAGGAGGGGGGGGGGGGGGGAAGTGGGGCTGTCTCTGAAGGCAGGCCGTGTGCATTGTTGTGGCTTGGCCTCTGTCAAGCGTGGCACCTCGCTAACAGGCTAAACTAGCCGTGGTCAGGTCAGCCGCTAAGCAGGGCGGTGCTGGGCGTCATGACCGCGACGATGCCCAGCACCGAAAGGCAAAGAACACCCAACGTCCGGGGCTGAACGCAGACGACATGCCGGACGCCAGGCTACCAAGCAAACAAACTAGCGTTTGACGTGCCGCCCGCAGCCCACGATTCCGCGGCACGCCGCCGCCATTGGCAACGTTTAAACACGACACGTCCCCCTGCGTCTGAAAACCAACAAAGACGACAACGATGCAGTGAAACACGGACGATGTACCTGCCAGCTAGCGTCTCCTGGCGAATGTCAACCTAACCTATTCCCCACCACACCAGCAGTACCCTTCCAGGGCTCCTTCTGTGTTCCCCTCAACCTCCTCCCGTCGCAACGTAGCTGTGGCAGTCTCCAAAACACACAGAAACTGAGAAAAAAGGGGAAACGCGGTAGGCGGTCGCTCTTGACCATTCCGGTTTACTCACTGATGTTTAAGGTTAACTCGTTAGTCTCTGCCACCACGACAGGAGAGAGGGTGAAAGAGAGAGTGAGTGAGTGTGCGGGCTGAAAAGTCCCTAATCAGCTTTGTGCTAGAAGTGAGGGCAGACATGCAGTCAGAGATTGCACACACATCACTGCATGACAGTCCTGGGTGTGTGTGTGTGTGTGTGTGTGTGTGTGTGTGTGTGTGTGTGTGTGTGTGTGTGTGTGCGCCCGTGTGTGTCCCACCATGAAGTGCGGCTGGGTGAGGATTCTCCTCAGCTCTCTAGCCTCCAGGTTCTCTGGATAACAGGAGATGGTCTCTAGAACCTGGGAGAGAGAGGTAGAGAGACACAGAGACACAGACACCGATGACAGGGAGAGAGAGAGAGAGAGAGAGAGAGAGAGAAAACAAGGGAGGGTCATTTGGGGTAGAAATATATATAATGTGTTAAATGTGTTTGTGTTGCCATCATGGAGAAATGTGATCACTAAATGTGTTCAAGATTCAACATTCAAGTATTTATTGTCATCACATACAAGACATGACGAGATTGCAGTAGCTGCCACAGTGATAGTCCATTCAATCAGTTTTTAAAACAAAACAATGAACGGAGAAGGGGAGAAAAGAAAAGAGGCCATAAAAATAGCGATATGGCCCACACATACTTAAGAACAGTGCAGTGCAGTGTTAAATATATATATAACAACACAAACAGTTACATAAAAGTCAATCATTTTAAAAGGAAGAACACAAGTAATCTCATCAAAATCTGGAAATTGCTAAGAGACCAGTAGGAAGGTTCCTTCATGGCTTTGTGGGCATAAGCCACGACACAGACTTTCCATGATGTTCGATGCGATCGCCATGACAATGTGTGTCCTTGAACCTCACCTCCTTGGCTCTTTGCACGCTGTCGCTTGGAGGGTTCCTGATCTGCGGGGAGGACCGCGTGTTGATCTTATCGTAGAGCTAGGAGGGGGGGGAGGGAGGGAGAGAGAGAGAGAGAGAGAGAGAGAGAGAGAGAGAGAGAGAGAGAGAGAGAGAGAGAGAGAGAGAGAGAGAGAGAGAGAGAGAGAGAGAGAGAGAGAGAGAGAGAGAGAGAGAGAGAGAGAGAGAATTCAGATTAATTTAATTGAATTAATCTTCATCGAAATAAAAATATAATTGAGATCAACAAAGAAAGTAGGATGAATAAATAAATATATGTAATCTGTGTGTTGTCGACAGGTCATAAATCTATTTTTCATATATAACTAATGTCATAAGATAAACAAGTCTTTAGTTAATCAAATCTGAACCATCGAATGCACAGAATTGTGTTTCTACATTTAATTTGAATTATTATTAGGGATGCAAAAAAACTGGAAACGAATACGCGGTCCAAATCTCAGGGTCCAAGTAGGCCTACTCTTTTTTCACCTGCTTTATATTGTTGTGGAGATAGATAGCAGGATCCACTACTAAACAGCGTAATTAATGTTACATCCATATCCGTGCAACATCTCTGGCTCAGGTGCCTCTTAGTTCTTACCACTTTACTATAGCTATTGCCATGTCATGTACACCTTGTGTAATTAAATACGGAGCAGCCAGTGACCCTACATGATCTGCCCGTTCATCTCCCGGGCGGGAACGCACAGCTGGACGCACGGACACACTCAAGCTGAGCGATCCCATCTCCTGTTCCCCGTTTCATCTCGCTAATTTGTGTAACATGCAGTTTCTAACTTGAAAGAGAAAGGCACTCAAAACGACACAGGCCGTGTCGGAGAAATGCGTTTCCCCGGACACACCAACACTCGCCACCTGGCCTTCGGGCTTTTGCGTCAGCTGTGTTCCCTGGAAGGCCAGCAAAACCTTGAGGAAAAAACTCAGTCGCAACAGCGATGGAACCTTGGGGCAACTAGAACAACAGTGAAAGGACGCGCTTATCATAATCAAAACAGGGGCTGTGTGACCAGAACAAAATCTACCGGCCAATCCTATCTGGAGACACAACAAGGCTTCTCGTTCCACACAACAAGGAGTCAAAATTCTCCACTTCTCTAAAGAGCCCTGAAAGCTGATAGGAAAGGTAGAAAGGTCGAGGTAATGGTTTGTATGGTATGATGTATAAATATATTTTGTAAATATATTGGACAGTACTCTGTATGAATGATTAAGCAGAGTGGTTGTGTAGGTAAAGATCACACATGGCAATAACATGTTTTTTTTCCAACTTGCTTGGTGGAGAAAAAAGTGCATGTGTGTGCATGAGAGGATGCGCAATTGTAATCATAGTCATGTCACTTTTTTCGACTTTTCATCTGTGACAAAAGGTTTATGTGTGTGTGGTCATATGCACGTGTCTGAAAGACGATGATGGAGAAACGACTATATGTCTTTTACTACAAAGTGTTATTTACCACAACTTTTCTCAGAAAAGCGTGAACAGATGAAGTAACCTTGGGAACGGAGTGGGTGCTTGTATATGCGCGTGTGCGTGCGTGCGCGCATCTGTTTGCGCGTGCGTGCACACGTGTGTGCGTGTGCGTGTGTGTGTGTGTGTGTGTGTGTGTGTGTGCTGTGTGTTCTTACATCCAGCAGGGTGTGGAGGTGCTGGTCCTGAAAGACGCTGTGCAGGAAGTCCATGTCCTTCTCACTGCAGTCCGTCAGCGCATGGATCTCCTCCAGGCTGTCCAGCACCTGGGACACTGCCCCTACACACACACACGCACACACAAACACAAGCACACACACACACACACACAAACACAAGCACACACACACACACACACACACACACACACAAGCACACACACACACACACACACACACACACACACACACACACACACACACACACAGACACACACACAAATACAGAATTATACACACATACTTTTGTTAAATACACACATACATGAAGATACAGATACAAGCATTCAGACAGGCAGTGCCTCAGAATAGGTGGAGCATTACGTGAAATGTGAACATGACACAACGGGCACATTCATCGACTGCATGAAACTCTGAGAATGGTAACACCTGCAGCACTGTTACCTTTGTAACACTGTTGGCAATGTTACCTCGGTAACACTATTTGAGCTGTTACCAATGTAACGCAGTTAGCACTGTTACCACGGTAACACTGTTAGTATCATAACACCGTCAGCACTATTACCACAGCAATACCGTTAGCACTGTTATCTCGGTAACAACCGTAGCACTGCGACCATGGTCACAACGTAAGGTGTTACCATGGTAACATCATCAGCACTATTACCATGGTAACACCATCAAGCCTGTTACCTTGGTGACACCTCTAGAACCATTACCATTACCCATTACCATGGTAACACTGTAAGCAGTTACCAGGATAACACTGGAAATCATAACTTCCAAAAACACACAGAAAAGAAACTAAGGAGGTACGCAAACAGTGAAAAAAAAATAACACACCACAACAACAAAAAACAGACAAATACCCAGGAAAGACACTCGAACCCAAAGCAAATTACAGAAAAAAGGAAAATAAATTGAACATACCACAACAAAACAAAACAACAAACAACAAACAGACAGAATACGCACAGAAATACGAAGGTTAAAAGATGTGAATAAGGCGCAAACAGACACGCAAACAGACACGCACACACACACGCACACACACGCACACAGACACACACACACACACACACACACACACACACACACACATACAACAGACACACAGGTATTCCACCAATCAACCCAAGTACCTGCTGCATCGCCACCGCATGCAGCCAAACCAGGGAGACAGTGGCACAAGGTGTGAATAGGACATCATTCAGGACATTTACCAAGAGTTCGTTAGAAAGGACACAAACAGCGCTCAGGTGGGAAAACATTTCAAGTCCTCCCCACATACACACGCACACGCACACACACACACACATAGTATCACACAAACACACACACACATACATACATACACAAGCACACTCACACACATTCACCCACACAGAAACACACGCACACACACACACTCACACTCACACACGCACACAGTCACGCATTCTCTCTCTCTGGCCAAAACTAACAGAAGTGTGATTGATGTGGTCATGAGGGAATAGTCAAAAGAAAAATAACAATTGCTGTAAAAAAAAATTAACATTTTGGGGCTTTTCTACTCATGACATTGACTTGGATCTCCTACTAAATCGGGCTTAAGCATCGATGGGCTTGTGGAAAGCATGTGGAACATGTGGAAAAGGCCCGTACAAAGAATGGACAAACGTAAAAATAAAACAATCAATAGATTCAACTGAGATGAATTCGAGGGGGTCATGTTGAGGTTTGAGTGTGGTCATGAATCTGTTTAAAAAAGGAAATACTCATACTTTATTCAACTACAATGTATAAAATGATCGGACCAGCAGAAAAAAAATCTAGCTTGGGTGCCTTGTGTTTAGGTAGATAGATATAAGTATACGGATGTACTTAAAAAAAAAAAATCAACTCAACCCAACAAACACCTTATTGAAAAAAATGACAAAGATTATGACAACAATTTGAAGAAGAAATCCCCAAGACACACACACACACACAGACATACACAGTGAGTCCTTCAACAGAACACAACACACAGAAAAACAACGCTAAAACAAGATTAGCGATGTAACAAGTAATGGCGATTCACACGGCAGGGCCGTGGGGAAAAGGCAGGAATACGTACTTTCGGCAGCTAGCAGTCCTACAGAAAGCGCAGCGGAAGATAACAAACAAAAACACAGGAAGAGAGAAGCTTTAAAAAATAAAATACACACAAAAACACAGGGGAGAAGTTTTGAAAAATAAAAAGAGAGGTCACAAGAGCAAACACGCTGTACAGCAAGTGTGAGAGAGGGGAAGAAAAGTAGGCTGTTTATCCTTTTAGAAAAGTGGATCACACGGCAAAACCGCATTACTGCTGCAGCCATTTTGGCTGGCCCTCAATCGTGAAAAATTCTAATTTTTGTTAACTTAATTGTCAGAGCAACACAAGTCTCCAATAATGCTGTTACAAATGGAGTAGTTTTATAAGATAGACAATGAAAAACGGTTGACAAACTTAAAGTCGAGACAAATTCTCTTCTTTATTTCCTTTAAAACTACTTTTTTAAGAAGCCTTAACTACTTCACTTAACTAGCTTCAAGAGTAGTCCAAATTGACATTTTCAGTTTCAGTGCACCCTGTACACGAACCAAAAAAAGATAATTAGTCTAACATTTGGTATGATTTCCAGTATTTTTTTTCAGTATTATTTCAAGTATTTATCACAAAAACAAACCGGCTTCAGACAACCAGTGATGATGTAGTGAGGGATGAAATCTCTTTTCTATCTCCATCTCTTTTCATTAATCAACATATACCTGTTTCAATTAGTTTTTTTCTTTGCTTCACAACTTGAAAGTTCGTTTCCCTGTGACTTGTGACCAACAATTCGTCTGAAAGTTCGTCTGAAAGTCGTGCAGCCATTTTGATTGGCTGTGGTTGCGATCAAGACCTACGCGGTACACAACAGGACGACCGAGCGAAACCCAAGTGTGGAAGGGAGATGAACAGTGCACCAGAGGCAAAGGCTGTGGTCAGGCCTCCAAGCTGTGGTCTGAAGAAGTGAGCTTCTCAAAGCTGGGGGCAGGGTGGGGGTCTTGAAAGTAGTTAATCGAGTAGAAACAAGTTAGCGACAATATTATGTTGAACTTGCTTACATGCTGTGTGTTCCAGGGTTGAAACGTCTATACATTATTTTTCTGATTAAGCGCTAAATTAAAAGTTAACAAAACACCTAAATCAACGGAAGGCTTTTCAAAGGGATTAATTTGTGAAAGGAGTCATTAAAAAACTGAAAAGCAATGATTTGGGTTCCCGTAGCTATAAGCTGCACATCTTTTGTCATTTTCAAAACGATGAATCGTTTACTCAAATAACCAAGCGAATATCAAGCGATGAGTCAGCTATTTGTTCAACATTCACGATTCTTATCAACTGACCAATCAACTAATTGCCATGCGGTTGGTGTGCCATGGAAGCAGGTTCCTATCCTGGAAAGTGAAAGCTGAGCTCTTAGACAAGGAAGTGTTAAGTCACATTAACCTTTCCAAAGCTCAATGAGGCCTGGAAAGAAAATTAGACAAGACGAGGCAGGAAACTTGCCAAGAGTAACAGCGTGGGTGTCCAGACGCAAGGACAACAGTCTCATTTCAGCCTTTTCTCATTTTTCTTTTACAAAAGGACATGGCGGCAAATTTGCAAGGAACACGAGCGAATTAAGTACATCGTCATTCAGTCACTTTCATGTGGTCCACGGTCTGTCAGATGCTTTGACAAGGTCAGAGTTGCCAGGGGGTTACCTGAGGAGGTGGGGTCATCAGAGAAGTCAGGCATGTCTTCCGGGGGGTCCCCGTAGTAGGAGTTAAACTTGTGGCTGGACACAGCGGCCAGGACCGCACCCTGGGGTGGGGGGCAGAGGGTCATTGTTACTATTTTGTGTGTGTACGTGTGTGTGTGCAATCACATACAAGGGGGGGACATTTGCAAAACCGAAATCGAAATGTTGTGTCTGCTGCTGCTGTGTGTGTGTGTGTGTGTGTGTTCATAAAGTTCCCAAAGTTCCCAAAGTCCGACTGTTAAAGACACCCATGTGGGCTGAGCATTTACACACCATTTGTGTGTCGCAGCCGATGAGTACATTTGCATACCGGGGACTGAAAACATGTCACCCGACCGATGAGCCATGAAGTTAGTTACTTGACTGAGACTCATCAGCCCTGCGGCGTCTCAGCCGCCACGACATTGGGTTGGCGTTGCGCGCGCCCTAACCTTCAGCTTGCGGCGGGCGTTGAACTTCCTCAGCTGCTCCACCGTCTCTGGCAGGTGGATCTTGTAGGCATACCTGTCCCTCTCCTGCAGACAGACAGACAGACAGACAGACAGACAGACAGACACACACACACACACACACACACACACACAGGCAGGGTGTGGTCAGAACAACGACTGTAAATGCAGGGCTGTGGGTTCGATGAGTCGGATGTGGCAAATCAACGTTACCCGCTGGAATGGGTACACAAAGACAGAGCCAGTGAAGCTGCACATTTACTCACCCTTACTGGGTCGATTTCTATTATTACTTGTATTCAAAATGGATTTATTGTATCTTAATCTAGTCTGTATGTGTGCCTGTGCATGCGTTTGCATGTGTGTGTGTGTGTGTGTTTGTGCAAGTGTTGGTTTCTGTACACGTGTTTTTGCACGTGTTTGAATGTTTGTGTGTGTGTGTGTGTGTGTATGTGTGCGTACGTGTATGCGTGTGCATGTACAAAGTACAAATCGGCGCCCGTGTGTGTGTGTGTGTGTGTGTGTGTGTGTGTGCGTGCGTGCGTGCGTGCGTGCGCGTGTGTGAGTGTGTGTGTGTGCGTGCGTGCGTGCGTGCGTGTGTGTGTGAGTGTGTGTGTGTGTGTGTGTGTGTCCATGCTCAAATCGGCGCACGTGTGTCTGTATGAGTGTGTGGTCCACCTTGAGCCAGGGGTGGTTCAGAGCCTCGTACACTGTGATCCTCTCAGCAGGGTCCAGCATGAGCATGCGTCGCACCAGGTCCTTGGCACTTTCAGAGATATGGCTCCACTGACGGGGGTTCATCTGGACACACACAGACACACACACACACACACACACACACACACACACACACACACACACACACACACACACACACACACACACACACACACACACACACACACACACACACACACACACACACACACACACACACAGACAGGCACGCACAAGCACGCGGGCACAGAAGAAAAGACCAAAGGCGCTCTCAGATGGATGTAGGGCGGCCACGACCCATCACCCCGGTTTGAAGTGCAGAAGAAAAAAAAAAAAGAAAGAAAAAAAAAAAAAGGGCCAGTTGGACAGAGTGCCGATAAAAGCACCACAAGGTTAAATCGATCCCCCCCCCTCCGCAACATTTCTATTTGAAAAATACTTCATTGCACGGTTACTTTGTGCCGTAGACTCCGCAGAGCGATGACTTCTGGGAAATTCCAGCCCAGTCGGTATCATTGACAACTTATCGGATTGTCCTGTGGAAGACCCGAGCGTAAGAAAATTAAAGTCTACTAAACAAAAAACTAGAGGAAAAACTCTTAACATGCGCAGCCTAACCTGGACGCCTCCTTGAGCAAAAAAGCCTAACCACTACCTGCCCCATAGCACCCTTTGTATGAAATAGCAGAAACACAAAAGGAAGTGCAGAGAAACACCTGTGTTCCCCCCCCCCCGCCACACCATGCAAAGAACTTTTGCAATACTTTCTTTGACGACTGGATTTTTTTTTTTCCTCAGGACTTTTGCCAGTCAGACGGAAGGCAAGGCATCCCCACCTGGTCACTCATTCTTATTCACTCACGTCTGCCGACTCCCAGGGGCCCCAAGATGTCCGTGGATTAACATAATGCTGAGGCCACTGACCGGCAGCTTCAGTGCTCTTGCTGGTGTTCACACTTTCGCAAAACACGCAAAGGGGAATCGGTGTGGTGTGGGGGAATCAAACCGACAACCTTTTCGGTCGGTGAGCCATCGACCTTCGCCGCTAGCCGGTGGGCGTCTGCGGGCCGGGGTTGGCGGTGCCACGGCATTTTGTAAATCAACTACTACCTTGTATTTCCCCTTGATGATGGCCTCAAACAGGCGCTCCTTGGTGCCGTAGAAGGGCAGGCAGCCGGAGAGGAGGATGAAGAGGATGACCCCGCAGCCCCACACGTCCACCGGCTTGCCGTACGGCTCCCGCTTCACCACCTCCGGCGCCATGAAGTGGGGGGTGCCCACCCGGCCTAGGGGGTACGCAGAGGGAGAGTGAGGCCACGCAAGGGGGGAGGAAGAGGGGGGAGAAGGGGGGGGAGGAAGAGGGGGGAGGATGAAAGGGGGGGGGGGGGGGGGGAGGGAGTGAAGGACGGAGGAAGAGAGAGGGCACGGGGGAGGGTACAGGGGAGGAGGGGGGAGATAACGGGTCAGGGGGAGAGGGAGGGAAGGGGGAGAGGGGAATGGGGAGAGATTAGTTGAGAGAGAGAGAGAGGGGAGAAAGATAACTTAAGAGAATTCACATCGTAGGCAAATCCTTTCACATCGTGGCCTCGGCTGAAGCCAGCTATGGTGGGAGAGGTCAAATTAGTTTACAATATGGGGGGGAAGTAGACATGTCTGCAAGGACAAGCTGAAGGAATGTACACAATAAAGGGTAAAGAGATGGCCCTGGTCTCAGAAACAACACCTTTCACATGGACAGAGGAAAGGAGCTTTCTCCAGGTGCAAGAATCATTTATAAATATGCCTTCAAAATTGATTAGGTACAATGTAAACAAGGTTACATAATTTTTATCCATTTTATTATTACCATAATGATGAATTTTTCCAAGATGAAGAGAGGGAGAGAGGGTGAGAGTAAAAGAGAGAGAGGAGAGAGCTGACCCACCTCCAGCCACTAAGCCAGACTCTCCCAGTTGAATGGCCACGCCGAATCCTCCCAGCTTGACTGGAGCTGAGTTCTCTTTGGAGGCCAGCAGAACACAGTGGGGCTGGCAGACACACACACACACACACACACACACACACACACACACAGTAGGGTTAACACAATCCTCACCCTCATCAACTGCGGTATAGATGTGTGAACTGAAACCATATTGATGCGTCTATGATCCCCAGCTTTCTGGTTCCTGATCATTCTCAGCCTCACTCGTCTCTAGACTAAATGCAGATGAGGCCCATCACCAAGTCATCTTTTGGGGTGTTAAGAGCACATCTTCCACGCAGTTTGGTCGGGATTATTTCTACCGCGATGAAAATAGTTTCAAGAGCGATCAGGGCACTCCGAGGTGCATTTGCTTTGAAGAAATTTGTTGCATCAAATAACAACAGCAAAAATGCAGATCTTGTCGTATCACCGCTGGATCTGAGATGAGTAAAAACCCCACAGCTATGAACCCAAACTCCCAAGAACAAGTGGAATGTGTTGACCTTCAGGATCCCAACATCCCAACATCAGAATACCAACGTTTACACACAGGGTTTACAGCCTCACTTTGTGCAACTGACAACACTGTCGACAAAACCACAATCCCAGTGCAAGTAATTTCACGTCATGCAAACCATATAGTGTGCAAAATATGCCAATAGATGGATAATTATAGTTATATTTCATCATAGTTATTATTTCATCTCATTTTGTCTCCATGTCACGTTTTAAGTAAGTGTTATAGAGTTGCTTAACAGGCGATGCATGTTTACTGAATTAAACAAAATCTCACAACATAGATTTGCCATCTTTTTGCAAAGTAATCTATTTTTGCCTCAATGTCTTATTTCCCTTGGCAAGTAATTTTTATGTAATGTTTCTAAGCTTTCCAATGATGTGTAACACACGGAAATCTGATAATATTTTGAGAAGTTGTGGCCATTTGAAAGTAGGCACATCACAAAAGCTAAAACTGAGAAAAAGCCTCCTAAAGATTTCCAGTTGTCACCTCTCTCTATGGGCAGACCCGATTTCAAACACAAAAAGTATACTTTTAAATAAACCAATACTGTTATCTGAAACATGGAGAGGCTTCTCTGTGATCTCAACTAACAGATTCTGCACCCAAAAAAAAAAAAGAAAATCAGTCATTTTGAAAAAAATCACTTCTTTGTTATTTTGTGCGGAAGTTGTTTTGGCGACCTTGGATTCCATGACATATACTGGATACGGAGTCTCGGTGCCTTGCTCCGTAGACTCTGGGTTGGTTGTGGGGGATTCGAACCAACCACCCTGCCACTGTCACAGGCATCAAAAAATATAATGACCTTAGTATTACATCAACGGTATTATTTAACTAACTGTAAAAAAAAAAAACATTTTGACGTCTTTATTGGCTCTTCATGTTCTCCAATGTCAACCTGTGGACATGTAAGCTAGTAGCTAGGTGGTGAAAACAAACAGTGGCTTGAATAACATTGAAGCATGGACCCACTACCGGGGAGGACGCAGCTACCCAGGAAGGACAGTGACAGATGGAGGAGAGATAAACAAAACCAAGTAGTTTAGGGTCATGGGGGTGTATGGTAATATTGACAAGTGAGCCGAGTGAATAAAAAACCCTGTGGCTAATGTGTCACTTGAGTGTTAGTTGGTTATGTAGCTTGGTTTGTTGTGGCTTTCCTTCTACGACTACTGTAATGGGTGTGGCGCTAAATAGAGATTCCTACTAAGCCACTGTCACTGAGACAGTACTGATAGACACACCACAACCCTCTTATAAATGTATTGCATTCAAAGTGACACTAGCTCCCTCTCAATGAAGGTTTTTATATTATACATTTATATATTCAAACACTCTACTATACATAGAGTGTCTGTCTCTTCTTTTTTTCCCCCTGGAGTATTGTAACGAATGCAATTTCCCTCAGGGATCATTAAAGTGTGTCTGTCTGTCTGTCTGTCTGTCTGTCTGACTACCGATTTTAACCCTGCATCTTTCACCCAGGAGTAACTCCCGAGGGAGAGGAAGTGTGCAAAAGCCCGGTTCAGCATGTGGCTCTCTACCGCTGCTGCTCTCTCTCCCTCTCTCGCTCTCTGTCATTCTCTCATGGCCGTGTTTTGGCTTATTTCCTCCCGGCTGCCAGGCCACCACAACTCCAAATAAGGGGGGGGGGGGTGTTGCTGGGTTTGTTGATGATAACACACAGCTGCACCTTGGAGTTGTTGTGTTGCACAGAGCAGGAGACAGACGGAGAAAACAGAGAGAACAAGTGAGCGATGGAGATTTCATAACTTTATCCCGAGAAACCGAGGAAGGCTGCGTGGGCGGCAAAAGATAAGGGGCAGAAAACCCGGCAACTTTTTTTTTTTTTTTTCTCCACCTTCTCAGGAGAGCGACATCCCTTGGTGACGCCCACAAAGGTTTTGATGGGAGGAGAGAAGGACTTCTTTAAAAGCCCCCTGCTGTGACCCACCATAGGGAATACTGACCCGGCTCGAACAGTCGTTGAGTGCTCAGCTGGACACAATCGACAGAGGACACCGCGGTTCTGCATCGTCCAAAACAGGTGTGTGTGTGTGTGTGTGTGTGTGTGCACTTTACCCAATTGATCAGTTTTTGTGTGCGTCCTATTCTCTCATCTCTCTCGCCTTTCAACACGTTTGTGCTGCGGGGAAGTTACAACGATACGGCTGAATCTGAACCGCATGCTTTAATTGGTTTCATTGTAATGTTAACCGAATCTTCTCTTTTTTTTGCTTGCTTTTTACGCTTTTCCACCCTTTTGTCGCCTTTTTTTTCACACATGCATTTGTTCATCCCCTCTCAGGGATCTGGATCTGGTGTCCACCATGGCGACGTCCAACACCACCCTGCCTCCCGTACCACCTGCTGGCACCCACGCCTCCACCCGCACCGGCAACACCTCCGTCATCCCCTTCAATGCCCCGGCTGGGGCCCCCAACTTGTGCCTGTCGCAAGATTTGGTCAGCAATGAGCTCCGCCTGACCCTGGCCACTGTCTACTCCCTCCTCTTCATCGTGGGTCTGGTGGGCAACAGCCTCGCCATCTGGGTGTTCCTCTGCCCGGACGGCCTGCGTCCCGGAAGGAGAGGGTTGAGGCGCCGCATGCCCCGCCACAACAACTCGGTGCGGGTGCTGCTCATCAACTGCATGGCGGCCGACATGGTGTTGCTGGCGTGCCTGCCCTTTCGCATCTACTACCACCTCAACGAGAACCGCTGGGACCTGGGCTCCCTGTCCTGCCGGCTGGTGGGCAACCTGTTCTACATGACCATGTACATCAGCATCACACTGCTGGGCCTCATCGGCATGGATCGCTGCCTGCGGCTGAGCGGCACACGCCCCTGCGGGGGCCCGGTGACGAGGCGCCGGGAGCCGAGAAAAGGCCCGAGGTGAGGTGGACGTCGGTTTGGTCCCCTTGATCCCCCTCCTCCTCCAACTGTCCACATGTACTGAATGTAAGTTGCCATGGAGAAAAGTGTCTGCTAAATGTCCCCTTTCCCCTTTAGGTGGAGCTGGGTGGTGAGCTGCGGCATCTGGATGGTGTCCCTGACGGCGCTGGCTCCCATGGTGATGATGACGGAGGGCAACGAGGAGGAGGGCCGGTGCTTCCAGTACAAGCAGCGGCTCAAAGCGGCCAGCAAGGCGTACTTCAACGCAGCTCTGGTGGTGCTGTTCTGGGCCGTGTTTGCTGCGCTGGTGGTGTCCTACGGCCAAATCTGGGCGCTGATGCTGAGGGTGTCTCGGGAGCGGGCAGGCCTGCCCAACGCCCGGCTCTACGAACGCACCGCCCGCAACTCCTTCTTCGTGCTGTTCGTGTTCACCGTGTGCTTCGGCCCGTACCACGCCTACCGCCCCTTCTACCTGGCGTCGCAGCTGGACCCGGAGCTGACCTGTGAGCACGCCGCCACGGTCAACCGCATCAACGAGATCATGCTCCTGCTGTCGGCGTTCAACAGCTGCCTCGACCCCGTCATGTTCTTCATGCTGTCCGGCTCCGTGCGCAAGAGCGCCGCCCACGTCCTCTACGGGATCCTCGGCAACAGGCGGGCCCGCTGCACCAACACCCCCAGCTCCACCATCGAGATGCGGCGCCTGTCCCGGCCGGGACTGGCCGCCAACGCCACGGGCGCCAGGGGCGAAGGTCCATCCATTTTAAGGCGTGACTGGGAGCCCCCCATGGTGATGGTCAACCCGCAGGAGCCACCAGACCCACAGCCAGACCCAGAGCCAGAGCCAGAGCCAGACCCAGACCCAGAGCCAGAGCCAGACCCAGAGCCAGAGCCAGACCCAGAGCCAGACCCAGACCCAGACCCAGACCCAGAGCCAGAAATACCACCGGCCCCACCTTCTACACCTGTTCTTGTCTGAGTTGTGTTTTTGTGGGGGCACTTGTGGGACCAATAAAAATCTTCTTTATCATTATCTTTATCTTGTTTATCTTACTTAGTAGTACCAGACTTGGCTGTAAACTTTATGAATTCGAAGAATTGATTAACACACATTACTACAAATAATATATTGATATTGAAATAACTTGATAACAGTGCTCTCTTAACATATTCATGAAAAATGCTTAATGAAAAAAGGTCCTCTGACAATGTATCTTAAATAAAATATTTGACTACTTTTAGTTTCACTGATGTCATGACACAATCCTAACCATTACCTTTAACCCTTTAATAAAGTATAACTATCTATCTATATATCTAACCCAGAAGTAGAAATAATTAATTACAAATGACTTCTTTGAGCAAATGACATGTTGAAAATGTTGAAAATGTTTTTTACTTTTTATTGCCAATGTATTGTCATGTATAATCTCCAAATAAAGGCTCGTCTGTGTACCTGAATATGAGTGCATTGTACCCTCTACTGGTAGACTAGGAGACTTACAATGTGTGGTACAGTCCTCAAGTCCACTACCATGCAATGAAAAATGGGAATCTTTCACAGGCTTTATGAAGTTGCTATGATGGGAGGGGAACATGATAAGGGCTGTAGTTAAAAGCTAAACAAATCAAGTTTAAAATTAGCAATAAACTAAAGATGTAAACTGAAAATAAATAATAATAATATAATAAATAATAATACAAAAAGAAAAACACAAAATACACAAAAAAAACAATTGAAATTTCCAGTTTTTAATACAGACTTTAATGGAGACTTGTGGGGATTATTCTGGGATGTGAAGCAATCACGCAAGCATGCATGATCATACTAGCCTCAACTGACAGAATGCCATTAGCCCTTGCTTGCATGCCTCCACCCACTCATGTTATCCCTATAAAACTATACGACCAAATCAACCTGAAGTAATCAAACAGGAGGAGTGCTGTGTGTGTGTGTGTGTGTGTGTGTGTGTGCGCGCGAGTGTGTGTGTGTGTGTGTGTGCGTGCGTGCGTGCCTGCGTGTGAGTGTGCGCGTGTCTGTGATAAGATCACATGCTCCATCTGTTTAGGCTGTGCTCTCTTGTCTGCTTAGCTAGGGACTAATCCCGCGGTTAGCGCTGGTTGGTTGAAGCTAATCCTACTGTAAAAGCCTAACCGGCCAACTAGTAATTCACTCATCAACTACCACTAGCACAAGAACCACTAGAACTACGAGAGAGAGAATACTTGACGTACTGAATACAAAGATTACAAAACCACAAACATACAGAGGGAAATGGATATATAAATAGATATGTAGATAGATATTGTATTTAGATGGTTAGTAGATGGATAAATAAAAATATGGTGAAAGATGTATAGACACTAAATAATATATATGTAGCTACTATAGATAGTTAGAACAATAGAAATATACGGAGTTGTAGATACTAGATATATATATATATATATATATATATATATATACTAGATCAATAGATAGCTACTATATAGATACAACATAGATCGACCAATGTGTAGATATAGATACTATGTATTTAGATTTAGAGATTTATTTTCAGATTCAAAGCACCCCAACACAAAGTGCCGCATACAACTTTGCCACTCCCTAAAGGCCGCCGTTGGCTCGATAATTACAAGTGAAAAACTAAAAGTTCCGGGTGACGTGGGCGGTCCTCCTGTGGCACGCCGACAGAGCGGCCATTTTCTCCTTTAAAAAAAACGACTGTGGCTTCAGGGTTCGGCGCGTTATCTAGGGGAGCAGTTCTACAAAGGGGGCGGCTTACTACCCGAACGTGGTCACAGTCGGTGCGTGTGGTCTGAATGGAGGCTCACCTTCACGTCGCGGTGAATCACGTTGTTGTCATGGCAATATCGCAGCGCCTCCAAGATCTGTTTCATGTAGTGGCTAGGGGGCAGAAATACAAGGGAGAGAGGGGGACAGAGAACCCAGGAGGAGGGGAAGGGGAAGGGAGGTGAGGGGTAGAGGGGAGAGGAGAGAGATGAAAGATTATGTATTTTGTGCAATTTGCTTGAAACTGAGGTCATCAAAACGTGTGTGTGTGTGTGTGTGTGTGTGTGTGTGTGTGTGTGTGTGTGTGTCTGTGTGTGTGTGTACCTGGCCACGGCTTCACTGTAGACGAATCCAGCATCGGCCCTTTTGACAATCTCAAAACACAGGTCAGCTCCATCCATGCTGAATAAACCACAGACAGGAACAAGGTGAGGGGGAGAGGGGGAGACAGATAGGAAGCAAGAGAGGGAGAGACAGAAAGAGAACGAGAGGGGGAGAGAGAGGGATAAAAGTTAAAAGAGGGGAGAGCGAGCGAGAGACAGAAAAAGAGTGAAGTAGAAAGCAAGGATGTGAGAGGGAGAGAGAGAGAGACAGATAGAGGGGGAGAGATAGAGGGAGATAGAGATACAGATAGAGGAAGAGAGGGAGGGAGAGAGAGAGAGAGAGAGAGAGAGAGAGAGAGAGAGAGAGAGAGAGAGAGAGAGAGAGAGAGAGAGGGAGAGAGAGAGAGAGAGAGAGAGAGAGAGCAAGGGACAGATAGAGAGAGAGAGAGACAGAGAGAGAGAGTGAGAGTGAGAGAGAGCGAGAGCGAGAGAGAGAGAGAGAGAGGGAAAAAAGGTGAGAAGCAAATCCATCAATTATCTTTTTTTTTTAAAGGGGACGTCGACAGAATTAAAACTAAAATTTTAATCATCGTTGGGGATGGAAATAGCCAAAGAGGAGACATATTCTGACAAAATATCAGATTTTTCGCCAGCAGACTGCCGAGGGGGGGAGGAGAGGACAATGTGATGAAGAGGGGGATGAAGATGCAGTGGGCGGATACTGCAATGTCTCCTGTCTGTGATTTTTACACCTGCTAATAACAATGGTGTTCTTCTGTGTGGCTCACGGCCTGCTTTACATATTTTTTAATTGCATATTTAAAACTACATCCAAACAACACACCCATCAGGACAGCACACTAACCCTGACACAATATTAATCTGCTGGTTCAAAAGATAAAACATGTAGATGTGTGTGTGTGTGTGTGTGTGTGTGTGTGTGTGTGTGTGTGTGCACAGAGCCTCTAGACAGAGCTCCTGTTAAAATACTGGGCTAACCTTTCAGGCATCCACATACAGCTGAATTTCCCACATGGCGCATCAATGCCGAAATAGATGGGTCAAGAAACTGGCCCATCATGCTCTTGTATGCTGTACATCTTGGCACTTTATAATTGCTTATCGTGTCTTGGCACTTAGCCAGAGATGTTGTATACTAGCAATGGTTAACCTAGCAATTGGTGACTTTCTTACTGTATTAACAGCAATGAAATGTTTTACCTTCTTCTGACAAATGTACTTTTTGTAATTCGCTTTGGATAAAAGCGTCTGCTTAATATATGCTTAATGCAATCCCATGATTCCCTCAGGGATCATTAAAGTATGTCTGTCTGTCTGTCTGTCTTAATGCCCTAAATGTAAATGTAAATGTAAACTGTCCAGCAGATGGCGGTATGCAGCACTTGGACATCATCCACCATAAAACCTGCCCATTGACGGGAGCTCCCTTATTTATGAACCTGTCCTGTTTTCGGCCATTCTTGACAGAAGGGGCATGTTTGTAAATGGTTGCAGATTCAAGTACGTTGTCTGCAGAGTCTTGTGATTGATTTCCTTGCTCCACATCTCAGCGTCTTATGTTACCCTTCAGGTGGCTCTCTCCGGCAATGTTGCTGCTTTCATTCACAACACAGCCGTATCTGCAGCAGTTATCTGGGAATGTGGGGAAAGATTCGAGTTCCCAGAATATTGATCCCTGATTTCATTGGCACATGACCCCATGCAGGAAATGCAAGAAGACTGAATGTGCGAAAGGTTCTTATGTGTATGTGTGTGTGTGTGTGTGTGTGTGTGTGTGTGTGTGTGTGTGGTCACTGGATGAGGTGTGTGCATGTGTGTGTGTGTGTGTGTAAGCATGTTCACACTCACAACTCGAAAACCATGTAGAGCATGCCATCTGAGCTGTAGGTCTCCAGGAGCTCCACAATGTGGGGGTGCTTCAACATGTGGCAAAACTGGGCCTCCCTCTTCAGGTCTGCAGGAGGAGGGAGGAGGGGAGGAGAGAAACGAACAGGAGGCAATGATGGAGGAGAGAGCAAGAGAGAGCGGAGAGAGAGACGGGGACAGAGAGAGAGACAGTAAGGGAGAGAGAGATAGAGGGAGACAGAGCAAAAGAGAGGAAGACAGAGAGAGAGAGAGAGAGAGAGAGAGAGAGAGAGAGGGAGATAGCACAATATTTATACAAAGAATTTGACAAGATGTACAACTCAATTAGACGAAGCGGTGGTTGAATAAACATACATTGTCAATCTTATTTCCACGTACAACAATCACGCTTTTGATCATCACAACCACCCGAGTCATCTTTCTCAACACCCACCGCCATCATCATCGGCAGCAGCTTCATCATCATTTTCCTCTCCCTCATCCCCAGGCTGCTATGACAACCGTGGTGCACTTGGTCTCCACGTCAACTTCAGAGGGATGAGCCATAATCAGCGGTGGCTCACCCTTTCATTAGCTCTTTTTTTCACCCCCTCTCTTTCTGTATTTGTAAGGTTGAAAAGGAGCAGTGGGCGGGGCGGGGGTGTGAATGCGTGGGTTGCCAAAGTGGCATCAGATCATTTGTATCCCCCCCCCCCCCCCAATCGGTTAACCTTGAGCAAAAATAACAAAACAATAAAGACACGGCTGCTTTGTGTTGGCCGGCGGCTCACTGAGGCCCTTTGTTTATTCTTCCCATTTTGTTCTCCTTGATCGTGTGCTCCACCGTGCGGAAACAACGGCCACACACACACACGCATGCATCTCAAACGGCAGACTGCCGTGGCAACACTGAGCCACCAGGGGGAAAATCGCAGCGCATTCAATGATGGTGAGTTCTATTTGTGTTCTTTTTTTATTTATTTTTTTTTTAACTTCCTCTTTGGGGTCAATTACAAGTGAATAAAAAATGTATGGATAGGCCTTAAGAAGTTGCTATCCAGAGGAGAAAATGGGCCTACTTTCATTGTCACAAACTCGTGCGTGTGAGTGTTTTGTGTGTGTGTGTGTGTGTGTGTGTGTGTGTGTGTGTGTGGGGGGAAAACACTGAGAGGTAAAAAATAAAAGCATAGAGGATGCTGGAGATGTAGTGTAGACATAGCCACCACATCGGTGCCACATGTTCAGACCCTACATACCAGGTGTTCACACACCTGGT
>JAXIVH010000035.1:69460-70746 GCA_036785325.1 Urophycis tenuis | reverse complement strand
ACCCGAATCCTACGCTTTCACTGCGCGCGCCACGCTGGTCGACGTAATTATCTGTTTACAAAAAAAGTGGCGCGTTGGAATGCAGTGGCTATAGCTGCAAGAAAGCGAAAATGGAAGTAGTGGACAGAAAAGTGTCGTTTGGCAGTTCTTTCAGATAAAAGAAGGCGATTGAAGTCGAGCTACATGTTCAATTTGCAATGCCGATTTGTCTCGTGGTGGCATTTTTTCCCAGTGAAACTTAAATAAAACGAAAAATACACTGATGTTGACGTTGTTTACTTCATTCGTGTGTTTAGTGTTAATGGAGTAGGATTTCGGTATTCGGGTTCGCAGAATCTTAACCAGTGGATTCGGTATTCGGCAGAATCTTAACCAGTGGATTCGGTATTCGGCAGAACCCTAAAAATCTGGATTCGTGCATCCCTAATATATATATATATATAATATATATATATATATATAGAGAGAGAGAGAGAGAGACAAAGTGAGGGGTGAGAGAGAGAGAGCGAGTGAGAGAGAGAGAGAGAGAGAGCGAGTGAGGGAGAGAGAGAGAGAAGGAGAGAGAGAGAGAGAGGAGAGAGAGAGAGAGAGAGAGAGAGAGAGAGAGAGAGAGAGAGAGAGAGAGAGAGAGAGAGAGAGAGAGAGAGAGAGAGACAGAGAGACAAAGTGAGGGGAGAGAGAAGAGAGAGCGAGTGAGAGAGGCTAATGGATACAATGAGCTATTGTCGAGTTTGGCACTCCATAAAAACCTAATTATAACGGCTCGCCATCTCATTGGTAGATCTCATCTGTGTGTGTGTGTGTGTGTGTGGGTGTATGTGTGTGTGTGTGTGTGTGGTGTGTGTGTGTGTGTGTGTGTGTGTGTGTGTGTGTGTGTGTGTGTGTGTGTGTGTGTGTGTGTATGTACAGCATTTTGTCCAGCACTTTTTCGGCTGCACACAGACACTTTTTCTTTTCTGTATACTACAGAGCTCCCATTATCCTCTTCCTTTTCATTAAATCTCACCATCTCTACCGGTCTCTCTCTCTCTCTCTCTCTCCTCTCTCTCTCTCCTCTCTCTCTCTCGTCTCCTCTTCTCTCTCTCTCTCTCTCTCTCTCTCTCTCTCTCTCTCTCTCTCTCTCTCTCTCTCTCTCTCTCTCTCTCTCTCTCTCTCTCTCTCTCTCTCTCTCCCTCTATATATATATATATATATATATATCTGTCCCTCGGTCTCCTCTCTCTCTCTCTCTCTCTCTCTCTCTCTCTCCTCTCTCTCTCTCTCTCTGTCTCTCTCTCTCTCTCTGT